>JAAONU010000135.1:0-25000 GCA_012932295.1 Cyclina sinensis
GTTTTTAAGTCAGCTGAACAGGCGGAGAGGAAGTTTAACACGTTTCAAGAGAATGTAAAGTATATTAACTGGCTGAATGAGGTGCATAGGTAAGTGAAAAAAACGTATTTCTTCACTGTTTTGTTTGGTTGGGGATGGGGGATATTCGATTTATAGCACAAAAAAGGACGGATACGGCAGTTTTGATTGTTTTATCTGTCCGTTTGTTTTAAAGTTCAAAATTACAGCTATTGATATGAGTATGCAAGGGTTCTGGCTAGTATATAGAATGGAGGAATTGGTATGAAATTCACGGTCATGGTCCGCTGACATGACGTACATGTCTTCAGCGTTTGATTAATTACAGATCAACTTTAAAGCGAAATCGAGCACATTTTCTTAGTACCCGTTATCAAAACAACGCTAATAAATTATGCATCTTTACAGGGGTAAGACGGAATTTGCACTAAACAAGTTCGCAGATTTGAGCCCGGACGAGTTTAAACACAAGATACTGATGCCGAAACGTCAACCTCCAGTATTTGAACATTCCAGGTACCTATTCTATATGCTCTGTACTATATAAATCATGATGTTGATGATGATACCGAGGATGATTAAAATGATGATGACAATGATGGTTATGATGATGTTGATGATCAGGATAATGATAATGATGAAAGGAAGGAGGGGAAGATGAAATACTAGTTTTAAAAAAGTTGCAAGCACTTTATAGATTTGATGAAGAAAACAAGCTTACATGTAAAATGTTCTGCAAGGTCGTAATATTTCATCACCTTCTTGCAATTTTCTTAAAATATACCTAAAGAATAGCGTTGATGTTTACTCGTATGTTCATACTGTGTAAATAGTCCTTAAACCTTTCTGTTTTCCTTGTACTTCAAGCTTGCAAAAAGATAAACCCCTCTTATTTTCAGATATCTGCGGGGCTCAGGGAAAGGAGAAGGAGATCTTCCAGAATCCTTTGACTGGACCACACAGGGGAGAGTGACCCCTGTAAAAGATCAAGGTAACACAGTCTCCGATAAAAATATATAGGGGTGTTTCTTTTACTTACAACCCTTGCTTTGGTTAACCTCTGATGTTAAGAATGTAAGCTTTCCTACTTGAAAAGGGCATCTCGACTGCATAGTGAAACACTATTGTAACACCTTCTGTATTTATACCTACGTACCATTGTACCATATACTATGTCATCAAGGTGTCTTACCTTCACTGTTTCACAAACTTCCTTAACATCCCTGCTCTTGTGGCTTTATAACAAAGAATTTTTATTTACCTAAAGTCATATGGAATATCTTTTTTTGTTAAGTTTAATGATACCATTTAGGGTTTAAACATAAATTTGTTGAAACTGTATGGATTTAGTAGCAAGCAGTACATCGTACATGTATATAACGGCAGCAAAAGCAGATATACGTTGTTAAAACTGTAGAAAGAGTTAATAATTTAACATAAGCTGGATATTGTTTCCATGAAAAGAGTACTTTTTTTTAAAAAAAGATGGATACATTTTAACCGAAAAAAATACATGTAGTTTTGTTTGGTTTTCAATTATTAACACCTAGTATTTATCCGTTCAGGTGATGTGGGAACGTGCTGGGCTTTCAGGTAAATATAATGTTATTCATTTGGTCTTTTGCTAAAGTGATTGTTTTCTCAAGGGTCACATGAAAACAAAATATTTGTGTTAAATAGCTTTATCAGTAAATCTACTGTTATCCTAAACTTGCTGCAATGTATATTTTATACAACCTTTGTGATATCGGATCAGTGTTCTGTTAAATATTTTTTGATTACGTTATCAAATATAAACTTTGCTACATGTATATACAATAATGCACAAGTTTAACACGTGTTTAGGGTTATTTTAAACTTATTTATTTTACATTGATTGTGAAACAGTTTCTTGCAACATACCTCACATTAATCACGCTCGATTAATCTTTCTGGATTGAAAGAAATTCTCGAGCTGAAAATATGGAATGTCACAGAGAATTTCATCTCTCATGGGATTCGAACTGTGACGTCCGGATGTATTTAGGCATTGAAACAAACAAGAGAGAATGAACAAACAGCAGTCAGTTAGGTCAGAGGTGTTTACAAATAAAAAAAAAACTAAAGTTAACATATGTCAGAAAGAACGCAAACCAGCACATGTAGCCGCCTTGAGGGCTAAGATGCGAACTCGGATCGAAAAGGATAAGACTTGACAAATGTAGGGCTAAAATTTTGACAAAATCCTTTCTGAAATTTGTATCTATATTGAAGAATTTTCAACACAATTTTCAACAGTGAAAACAAGTAAATGAATGTACTAACCGTTCGTTTGAACAATTTTCTAGCACAGTAGAAAACATAGAAGGCCAGTGGATTCAGCTCGGTCAGCCGATGACAAATCTATCCGTGGAGCAGGTTGTGGAGTGTGACGGCACGGCTGATATCCAAAAAAACAACACACATGCTGACTGTGGTGTATTCGGTGGATGGCCGTACCTCGCCTACCAGTACGTCATGAGAGCGGTTAGTTCGATTTTTAAATAGCATATAGATGATTTTACAAGCCAGCTTCTTCCATGATAAAAATTATAATAATAAATTATTATCTTCAGTATTTATTATTATTATTATTATGATGATAATGATTAAAACTTTATTTTAAGATAATTACATGTTCAACTTTAATCAATTCTTCCATATGGTCTTCTCATTTACAAATTGGCAACGATGATGGTCGTAATAGTAATAAGATACATTTATAGGCAACAACAACAACAAGAATAATGATAAGAAAAAAGTAATGATAATATTTCCAGTTATAATAAATGATGCTGTCAGTATAATTTAACCAGTGTTAAACAACAGTAACTAAACAATGGATTGAGACACATTAAGTACAACAGTTGCAAAGTTTTATTTATATATAATTAAAGCAAATATATCAAAGAATTCTTAAAGTTACAACTGACTGAAATTTCCTTAATACTCAGTGGGAAAGAGTTTCATAGATATGCTGCAGGAACAGAGAAAAGATAAGCTGTACATAAAGCTATATAATTCAGGGATTCATTGTTAAAGTTTCATTCTGTCTCTTGTTGTCATTACCTACTTCAGTAAGCATTGTAGATACATAGGTTGATGCAAGATAATGCAGTGCTTTATGAGTGAAGAACAGAGTATGCAGTTTATACGATGATGTAGGCCATCTCAATTTTTTCTAACATTTAATATGATGGCGTACAGATATTTACTTTATAATTTGATCTGCTCTTTTTTGAAGTATTTAGGAAAATATTTGGAAGCACTTGTTTTAGCCTGGATGATTATTCCTATTTGAAGGAATCTTACCAAAGTTACCTAAGTATGTTGTGTTGAAATATTCTAAAGAAATAAACTTTGGAACAATATGGTCAAAACTTTAAACTTGTAGGGAGGTCTGCAGACCTGGGAAGATTATTGGTATTGTTGTGGACTTGGAGGCAAACCTGGTACTTGTGAAATCTGTCCCCCTGCCGGTTACAACTGGACACGATGTGGCCCCCCTGTACCCTACTGTAATATGACACAGAGTTGTGCTGTAAAAATCAACCCGAAGAAGTTTGTACCTGGACTGAATGTCGTGGACTGGAAAGCCGTTGAACAGGTAACTGCCCTTATTTACGGTAGAGTATCATGTTTATATGAAACGTGGTATGCACTATAATTACTGACGCCTATTAGTTATTCTTTTGTACAACAAATTTATGCAAAAGCACATATACGTACCTTATTATTGTTTTTAGCTCTCCTGAGCAAGCAGTCACTGTCATACAGCCATTAATTTTTAACTGATATTTTATATATTTGGTATATAGACACCTTGCATCATCCTCTACCATTACCTGGCCTCAAGGTCACTGAGGCTGAAAAAAAGATGTTTCTACTTTTCTTCATATAGCCTTCATTTATTTACCAATATCTTTAAGATTTGGTATGAAGGTTCCTTGTATGGACCTTTATCTTAAGGTGGGGACTCAGGTCACTGGGTCAAATCCAAGTTAAGCAAGGCTCAAAATAGATTTTTCTACTATTCATTATGGAGCCTTTATTTATTGACCGATATCTTAGTAATTTGGTTTTTAGGTACTTTGCATGAACTTCTACAACTGGGTGGGATTTGAGGTCACTGGGATCAATGAAAACGTCACAGGGTTGATAAATATATTTTTCTATCTTACGGCATAATGTTATGCTCGCATTCGATTCATATCTACCAAACTTTCACGAAACATTCATAAGCAATAGATCTTCCAATACTTCCCTGAACTAACCTGATCCCATCATGGGTTTCAGAGTTATGGCCCCTTAGCAGTGGGATCAAGTTAAGTGGATTAGGGCCACCATGGCCCTCTTGTTTCAGACGTATAATGAGTTAAATAGGGTAAGCTATCTACCGTGTTAAGTCTATTTATTTACAACTTGTTCTCTTATTTGGCTCTTAAGCTGAAGGAGGCATCTTTTCTTCCAGATTCTAAAACAAAACTTGCTAAAACTGCCGTCTGTCATAGCATTGCACTGAGTGTATTTATCGTTGGAACTAGCTGCACATGTGACCAGTGCTCCCTAAGGAGTTTCGTTAATTATGCCCCCTCTTCAAAGAAGTGGGGGTATATTGCTTTGCATTTGTCTGTCTGTCGGTCGGTCCGTCGGTCCGTAGACCAAATGGTTTCCGACCAATAACTAAAGAATGCTTAGGCCTAGGAACTTCAAACTTGGTAGGATGATTGTACATCACGAGTAGATGACCCCTATTGATTTTGGGGTCAAGGGTCAAAGGTCAAGGTCACATTGACCTTGTAGGTAGAAACGGTTTCCGACCAATAATTAAAGAACGCTTAGGCCTAGGAACTTCAAACTTGGTAGGATGATTGTCCATCACCAGTAGATGACCCCTATTGATTTTGGGGTCAAGGGGTCAAAGGTCAAGGTCACATTGACCTTGGAGGTAGAAAAGGTTTCCGACCAATAACTAGAGAACGCTTTGACCTAGGTTCACCAAACTTGGTATGCTGGTTGGTCATCACCAGTAGATGACCCCTATTGATTTTGAGGTCATTAGGTTAAAGGTCAAGCTCACAGGGACCTTCATCCTAAAAACCGTTTCCGATCAATAACTAGAGAACACTTTGACCTAGGTTCACTAAACTTGGTGTGCTGGTTGATCTTTACCAGTAGATGGCTCCTATAGATTTTGAGGTCATTAGGTCAAAGGTCAAGCTCACAGGGACCTTCAGCCTAAAAACGGTTTCCGATCAATAACTAGAGAACACTTTGACCTAGGTTCATCAAACTTGGTATGCTGGTTGGTCATCACCAGTAGATGACCCCTATTGACTTTGAGGTCATTAGGTCAAAGGTCAAGATCACAGAGACTTTCATCCTTAAAAAGGTTTTCTATCAATAACTAGAGAACGTTTTGACCTAGGTTTACCAAACTTGGTACGCTGGTTGGTCATCACCAGTAGATGACCCCTATTGATTTTGAGGTCATTTGGTCAAAGGTCAAGCTCACAGGGACCTTCATCCTAAAAACGGTTTCTGATCAATTACTAGAGAACACTTTGACCTAGGTTCACCAAACTTGGTATACTGGTTGGTCATCTCCAGTAGATGACCCCTAATGACTTTGAGGTCATTAGGTCAAAAGTCAAGATCACAGAGACTTTCATCTTAAAAATGGTTTCCGATCAATAACTAGAGAACGCTTTGACCTAGGTTCATTAAACTTGGTATGCTGGTTGTTCATCACCAGTAGATGACCCCTATTGATTTTGAAGTCATTAGGTCAAAGTTCAAGCTCACAGAGACTTTGACTCTAAAAACGGTTTCCGATCAATAACTAGAGAATGCTTTGACCTAGGTTCACCAAACTTGGTATGCTGGTTGGTCATGACCAGTAAATGACCCCTATTGATTTTGAGGTCATTAGGTCAAAGTTCAAGGCCACAGGACCTTGATCCTAAAAACGCTTTCTGATCAATAACTAGAGAACGCTTTGGCCCAACCACAAGCAATTAGGTGCTGCCGGGGGGGGGGGGGGGCATTTATGTTTTACAAACATTTCTTGTTTAGGTTAGTGGGATTACAGCAGGATAAAAACATCCCAGTCCAGAGACATACTTGGTTCTTTTACATGCTCAGTCTATAGCACCGACACTTCGGGACTTCAGGGATGTCTCTGAAAAGGGATGCTTTCTTTATCTGACACTATTACAGACAACTTAAAATAGCTAAACTTTCAGGGGGCGTCGGACATATGTGCCAGTACCAACCAAAAACAATCTCATATAGACAGACTTGGCTTGATATAAAGCCTGATGGATTATTACAGTAACAAGGATTTTTCTACAAACATTCCCATATTCACAGTATATAACTGTTTGTGGTGAAATTGTGCAGATTATAGTCATACAACACGCACGTGCGTGCCAGTCATGCTTCTTATGGATCGTAAGTATAAAAAAATGTTTGTGAATATTATGTTTCAGAACGAAACAACGATAGCGGAACAGTTGATGAATATAGGACCATTGTCAGTGGCTCTGGATGCCACATTACTACAGTTCTACCATAAAGGTGTATTTGACCCACTATTTTGTAGTAAATCCAATCTTGATCATGGTGAGTGTCAGTTTAAAATTGTTGGTTTCATATAAGATAAGAGAGGCATACCATAAAAAATACAGATTCCCTTTTTCTTTTATGAACAATAAAAATGTGAACGAAATGGAACAAATTACGATTTCCAATCAGGAACATTGCTGATAACAAATTATCTCCCTTACTCAGATAACATCAAAGGTAGACCAAAGTGCACATTGGTCCTTACAGTTGGAATCCTCTAACTTTATCCTTGTTTCTCTTTGTGATAGTCTTGACTTTTAGTTGCGACAATTGTCACTTATTAAAAGTTCGGATTATCAAAAAAAAAACAAAAAAAAAAACATAATGGTGTTAACAAAACATGTTGCTAAACTAAATGTGTAATCTGACTACCATTGTTGCAAATAATTCAGCTTAATTATCACCATACCAAAAGGGAAAATAGCGATGAAAACAAACGAATCCAAATGGAAGGACCAGGGTAATATCAGAGAGTATTCAGGGTAGATAATCCGCTAATGTCCCCTATTACCCGATGTCAAGGTGCCAGTCTTAAATTCGAGGTACAGTAGGAAATCTAGATGCAATTCTAAGTGTTTAATATAGATATATATTAAGGCAATATGCAATACATCTTCAGTTCATTTTCAAGAGTTTACACTGTAGAAAATATGTTTTATGCTATTTCCATTCATTTTGCCAAAATTTTACATTTTCTTTTCAGCGGTGCTTCTGGTAGGGTTTGGCAAAGAGAAGGATTTGTTTAGTACCAAGTTATACTGGAAGGTCAAAAACTCTTGGGGCGCCAAGTGGGGAGAAGATGGCTACTTCCGGATCTTGCGGGGTGCTGGAACGTGTGGTATAAACACCCAGGTTACAACTGCAGTGCTACAGAAACCTTAAAATGTCCGTACATTGTTTCGTTCTACCGAAGTTGATTTAATTTGTTTTCCATTCAAAGAATACCACTCTCTTATTAAGATACAGAATTGAATTACAATTTTTTTTTTGGCTTTCGCAGGCATCTTTTACTTAATTTCGATATAGAGCCATCAGGAAATATTTGTTCATATTAAACAGCGATCATTTACTCACTGTTGTCGATGTAACATTGAACAGACGTGTAAAAATCGAATAGAGAAAAATTTAGATAGCTACCATAGACAGAGAAAAACTGTGCATGTTATTTTTAATGATTGTAATGATGCCAGAAAATCGTAATGTTAATTATAAAGGAAGTGCATTTAGAAAGTTAAGTTGGGAAAAAATGTTTGGAAAAAAATTAATGTTATTCATGTTAGAAAATATAAGCCGAATGAACTTTTCATTTAATTATGATTTTTTATCCAGATAACCAAATTGAGTTAAAGTACCAGGAAATGCCGTTTCTTTGTTTTTGAATTAAAGATAAGTTAAAGTGAAATAAATTTTAGAATGTATTCACATGTTTATGTACCATGTATATATTGAGAAAAAAATGAAATATACTTGGGAACATGGTAAAAATAGTTGTAATTTTGACATCGGGGTTGTTTGTAACACATATTTGTTTCTTTATTGTTTTCAGTTATATTGTGGTGTTGTTATTGATTTGTGAGTCAAGAAAGTCAATTTGTTCTGGCGTATTTCCTTTAAGAAAGGGGACATTGTTTCACGGTGTATCTCCAGTAGGGAGAATGTCTAATTGAACAATTTATCAAAACTGTGATATATTTGACCATATAAACTACTTGATAATTGTTGTAAATAAATAAGACAAATAAATAACAGAATCAAATTGTAGTTGTGTTATATATTCACAGGTTCATACAAAAATTATAATTGTATGATAAGATTCGCTTTAAATACATTATGCACATTAACGTGGTTTTAATTTCGAAAGAAAACTTTTTTAAGATAGCATTTTGTGTTATATTTTGTAAGTTTGTGTGCAAAAAGAACCAAGTTTCATAATAGTTAAAATTCATTCTAAGTTGAAATGTTTTCTATTTTGCGGTATGTACTTAGTGTGACATTATTAAAGCCTACTTTATAGCAAAATATCCCAATAAAGCCAGAAGATGAGCAATTATTGATGCCTCCTTGTGGGTGATGCTTGCAGAGCGGTTGCATAACTTCTCTGAGCAATAACACTGTGAACCGATAAAGCGAACAACCTTGACAACTTCCTCTCCTCCAAGGAATTCAAGCGTCTGCTGAAGGTGAACTTTTATGTCGTCATAACCGGAAGAAGTATCACGTTGGTAGCAGCCATTTTTGATCTGAACCATCGAGTTTGGACAGTACCGTAGATGAATGTTAAACTTCACTAAAATAAAAACATATTTGCAAAGTTTTGATCAGAGTCCCATATTTTTAATGCCACGAAGAGAAGATTGGAAACTTATTTATTTTTAATTAAAAAGCGTGACACACTAAACAAACCTAGATATAGCTGTTTTTATTCTTTATGAAAGAAAGGGATATTTTCTAGAATTTAGTTATATTGTCAACTGATTGATTAGTGGCGCTTGTTCGGATTTTATAGCCACTACTCTGATTTCGTTTCGCCGCGTGCGCCAGTTACATTAACCTTTTGATGACCTTTTGCACGAAGTATTTTTTCTTCATTATATTTGAGTATAAAAGTCAAAAGCTTTTTTTAGAGCAATTAAACTATTTACAGTGACCATAAAACTATACTTAGAAGAAATTCAGAGTAACTATATTAAAGCTGCTTGTTCACAGACGGGTCAAAATCAAAATTTCTAAAAAAGCTGTTCAAAGTGACTGTTGCATCATTCTCATCAAGTTTATATGCAGTGATGTGTCATAGAAACAGTAATTCAGAAAATATGATTCAAAATAGAATAAAATTAGAGTTAATAAAGTGAGTAACGCCTTGCAAAACAGCATAGTTTTAGAACTTACTCCTCACACAGAACAAAAATTTGATGCCAACAATACCTCACTAACTCTCCATATATCAATATTAGTAGGGATCCCAGAAATTTAGTTGTGTCCCAGATATCGTGAATAAGCAGCTTTAGAAAATGTAAACTTGCTAACTGTATTCTCTAAAAGGTATGAAGTAGACAGTGACGTCACCAAATACGTAAGTACACTGAACGCTACAATACACATCTCTCACGTCATACCGCTGCCGATAGTCCTGTTCATGTAGAAACTGTTGTTGTTGTTGCTGCGGTAAATGCTTACGGTAATTTTGTTCATAAGCAACCCTGAAGATTAAAATATGGCAGAGGTGAAATGTGTATACATTTATAGGCTCTATTTCTCCGAGTTTACAGGTTATGTAATGAGATAGATCTAGATATTACTTTTACAATCAGGTAAAACCTACTATTACTATTACTCAGAAAAAAAACAACAACATCAAAACTGTAAAATAAAGATTAAAGTGTCGTAAAGTGATAAAAATTAGATAGGATAGCAGCCTTTCTGAGTGACATAATATACCTTTGGCCTTAGATAGATAGCCTAGACCGTGTTTTATGACAAGAGCATTTGAGCCAATGATTGAATGCAGAACAATCACATGACCCATGTACGTCTCTTTACGATCAAGGCTGCCACAGGAAGTAATATTCTTTGAAATAGTAAATACGCAGCTGAAATGCACCATGCCCGATACAGTTCCGTACAACTGCATTGTTGAAAACGGATTTGATCGAACGTAGGTTTCCAACTATAGGTGGCCATACAATTTAGTACTTTTGACGAACTTGGTGAACATGCATTCTACCCTTTGGTTCAGAACCCTGTGAAATAATTTTTTAAGTGTAAAATCAGTAGAAAATCACCTGTCAAGTGGGTTGTTCTGCGCACATGCCGGGTTGTTCTTTGTCTGTAGCAAATAGTAGATGAACTGTACATTGTTAAAAGTATAAGTTTCGTTCCATCCAATATGTTCACACGCAGGACAACGTAACTCTGCATTAACTATGATTGGGTACAGAAAGAAAAGCAATGACTTGACGTGGTCAAATATTTCAAAACAGAACTTGCACGTGCATTTTGTTAAAGATAATGGCTTATTATTATTATTATTATTATTATTATTATTATTGTTATTATTATTAACATTGTTTCGAAGAATGCATCATTCCTTTCAATAAACGTTTACATAGATGTTTTAAGAGTGAATTAAATACTGACCTGTTCATGTGGTAAACAGCAAAACAGGTAATCTTGAAATTACCTTTGCTAAGTTTATATATCCAATATAATCCTGTTGCAAGTTTAATAATATTCATGCCAGACATATTCATGTTAGATGGTTCTGAAGGTAGATCGCAGTTTGTAACACACAGCTGTTACCCTGAACAAAATATTGAACGTTCATGAAAGTTACATATGCAGTATAAATACATTTGTATTGATAACATCGACCTATAGATGTCATGTGTCTGACACATTTGCTTTGGACTTTCGGGATGATATATGTGCCAAGTTATGCTGACAGTTCTAAATATTCATAGCTATTGAACGGTAGCATAGGCCTAAGTCTCAGGTGAGTATATCATCTATATATCTTGTCAGTTGTATATGATATTAACCAAGACCATCATCAGGTATTTGAATAAATCCCTCATATACATCCGCTATATAGGAACGCACGGTGTTGCACTAGCCTGGCTGCAGGCTATAAAATTATGATTCTTTTCTTTTTATGTTATTGCATCTATACATTAAAAGTTTTACCTCTCTAATAGCAACATTTTCTTTCTCTCCTGTGAAAAGATAAATCTGTAATTAGAAAGGGATTTAATAGTCATTTAGCTTAACATTACTAAGGAATAGCATTAATCGCTGGGTCTGAAACCAGTCTAGTGGTAACATACGTTAATCAAACGACAGCTCTTGTAAATTTTTACTAAGGTGCAGTGGATATGTACTCTAGGAACGTACTTTGGTAAAAGAGTTTTTTTTTTTCAACTCACTATTTCCAAATAAACGTTTTTTATGAAGACCCTACCATAATCACTCTTTCCGTTCGTTTGTTCATCTGTGCGTCTTGTGTTGTACAGATTTTCCTGTTTTCTTAACTCTTTAAACTGCAGTAAAAGGATTGATTCTAAAATTTAAATACACGTTAAAGAACTATTCAAGTGTCCCAGAAATCTGTCGGTGTTTTTTCATAAAATTAAGTGCCTTTTTCATGTTATGTATTGAGTATTACAGAAATATTTGTCAGACAATCACTCAAGGAAATCTAACAGGACCAGGATTTAACTGAAACGTACAGATCAGACTGGTGTGCAACGTTATATGACAAACAATCATCTTTAAAAATACTTTCTGAATTCTGTCCAAGAGAAACTAGTGAATATTTTTTTTATATTTTCCAGTATCGGCAACGACCAACACCTATCACTGAAAAACTAAATACTAATTGTTCATTAATTATACAAAAAGTAAAACAGCACTGTTAGGCCACATGTGTCACAAATCACATTCGTCACAAGTTTTTATGAATTTGTGACGAATGTGATCACATTCGTCACAAATGACTTTTGTGACGAATGTGATTGACCAAAATCGGGTAAAAATGCCAATCACAAACGTCACAAGCAAAATTGAGAATTTTTAAACAGGCGAATCACAAATGTCACAAGTTTATTTTTCAATATGTGATACACGGAATATCATAAGGACAATCGTGGTTATATCAGTGCGATAGTACAAGGGCGACAATGCAATAAATCGATATTGTGATGTCGACATCACGATACCAATATCTTTTCACCACCATTGCATTATCGCCATCGTACTAACTTGTTGCAATATCGTATCGTCGGCATTGTATTGTCTTCATAGAACTGTCGCATTGTCGTAATGGTATTGCTATCAAGTCGTCTTACGTTCTCGAAACCTTCAAAAAATTTTGGTGACAATGCACGGCATAGTATCAGACTTCAACTGGAAGTGATCTTTTACCTCTGTGAACCCTCAAATTTCTTCCCACCATACAGCGACAGTCTAAAGGAATCTCACAGACTTAATCTTAGTTTCAGTACAAATTATGACCATATTTACACCAATGAGACCATATATGATTGTTTGGGAAGTAGCTGAGACCCCCGTTGACTTTCAGGATATCTAATTAGAGATTAGGACCTTTTGACATCAATGAACCTTTTTTGGTCTGACAGACTTTTGACTTCCGCAGACTTTCAGGAATCTTGGTTCAATTAAAGAGTATGACATTTTGACATCTAGGAACCTTCTTTCCTGAGACGATTTTGCAAGTCTGTGCCAATTGCTTGCAGACGCTCTATGGAACTTTCCATATCTATTCCACTAGTAATAATAATATAGTTAATTCGTTTAAACAGATCGTGTCTTTGTGGCGGGGCCGCTTTATCGTTTCGACGCGTCTTAGCTTTTTTCGCCTTTTATGATTAGATAGTTTCAAACGACGGTGTTTAGTGAATTTTATAGAGGATATTTGTTTGTTTTGAGTGAATATGAAATATATTTCACTGAGAAGTGAGAAAAAAAATGAAATATGTATCACGAGCGCGTAGCGCGAGTGAAAATATGAACATTTTCTCACTTCGATGTGAGATATAGTTCATATTCACGAAAAGCAAACACATTTTCTTTTTATTTTATGTGCCTTTTGAAAAGTGCTTTTAGACCGTTTACTACTGAAGCGCGGAGACTACGCGCGCGTAAACAATATGACGGCAAACGTTAACGCTGCAAGCAAAATAATCCTTATTTATTTATATTTCTTTTTGCGGTCTCATTGTCAACAATCTTACAAAATTACGGACATTTGAATCGAGAAATATGTCATTTAGAATGAAATTAAACAGTTATTTTTAATGCATGTTTAGGGAATCCAGACTTATAAATACGTACGCAGAGTGGGCGTGGCTTATATCACCCAAATCTATATCACCACACTGTGACTGATATAATATGAATATATTTCATTGATAGAACAGTATTTCATTAGTTAGCATCAAATAAATATAGGATATTACATGAGTGTCTTTTCATATTGAATTTATTAAACGAGTTTGATAAAATAATAAATTGCGAGGCTCTGCCGAGCATTTTATTATTTTATTCAACGAGTTTAATAAATTCAATGTTAAAAGACACGAATGTAATATTCTTTTTATCACAGGTAAACTTTTGCCGCCGAAAAAGCGAAAACTTGTCGTTATTTTCCCTTATAAGCGCGGTAAAATTAAGCAACGTCCGCTAACGTAGATAGATATTTTATTTCCTTCAGTATACATGAAGAGCACGTCAAAACGATATTACACTAGTGTAATATGGAAAATATGTAATGGCTTTATTCCACTCCCGCGACTTCAAACATGTGATAAATAATTATTTTGTAGTTAAATGCTGAAAAGTGTTGTGTAATACAGAATGTTGTTGCGCGACTGTATAGTACAGAACGTTATTAAACATATCAAGTAGGATAGCATGTAAGTTGTAATGTAATGTAATATTATCGTGTAGCAATTCAAAATATTGAAAAGGACGCATAATCAAACATTACGAATTGTGTTATATGTCCACACGGTTTCAATAAAACACTTTGTTGCTGATTTACGCCGTGTCTTTTTTGTTTCGTTTCTTCGCCGCGAAGATTAGAAAAAAACGAAAAACCGAAGACACGACAAATCCACAGTTTGTCGTATCTTCGCTTCTTTTTTTTCTATTTCTTGCAGCGAAGAAATGAAATACGTCAGAATAAATGCGACAATACAGAGATAAAATGTGCCGTGTTTCCGCCCTAAATCTGTCGTATCTTTGATGTTTCGTTGTCCTTGCCAGGCAGATCAGGAAAAGACGAAGGCACGACAAAATCACAGTTTGTCTTATCTTCGCATTTTCGTTTTTTCTAATCTTTGCAGCGAAGAAACGAACACACGATAGAATAAATGCAACAATGCGGCAGATAAAATGTGTCGTGTTTTAGCCTTTAAGCTGTCGTATATTCGGTTTTTTTTTCGCTTCTACGTATTCGATTTTACGTTTCTTTGTTGTTTTTTAATTCAGTTCTTCGTGTCCCGGTTTTACAAGCGCATACGCACATCAACTACAAAATAATGAAAAGATACTTTATATTGTGATCGCTATATTCCTTCATTGTAGTAAATGCATATGTGTAGTTGATGTGCGCATGCCCCTGTAAAACCGGAACGCTAAAAAACGGGACTCTAAAGCCTTAGCGGTCCGTCGGCACTTCAAAAGAGATCAAAAACCATCAAAAGCGATCCGCCGCGAGCCGTCATGTCATTTAATCATGACACGCCCCAAAAACAAAGTCTGCAATGTAGTGGACCAATCAGCGATTGAGTTATGTTAAATTCAGGTTCACTGGTAACTATGCCGGCAAACATTAAAGAAGATTCCAAAAGTCTCTTTCGGCATTTTTGATGTCACATGTCCTCTTCCTCAAGTTTCATTTGGAAGCAGGCCTTGCATTCAACAGGTCACGCTGAAGGAGTTCCAAAGGTAACTGTTAAATTATTTAATTTTTAGAGTAAAATAGCACCCTTTCCGTATAACTGATGTCTCTAATATTTCATTTTAGATCTCCTTTACGAATAGAAGAGCTTTATATATATATGTCCATTCGGCGTCGGTGTAAGAGGAGCGCAGTGTTTATTTTTTGCTTGTTACTTGACCACTGAACATATTCAATTGAAACTTCACACATGTGTATGGAATGAAAATGAAGACCAATAACTCCGTTATGCATTTTGATTGAATCATGCCCCTTTTTGGACTTGACAGATTATACTATCAAGCACTGAGAAAAGTTGACAGTTGTTTTTATTAAGCTTTCCGACTTGTTTACATTTTATGCATATATATAATTTATATATTGCGCGCCTGCCTGTTTTGTCGTCGGAGCTTTTTAGGGCCTGGCATAATATAGCATTAGGGTTATTAAATGTGCATTTTCTGCTTTGCAATATATGATGATGATTTATGCCCGAATTGTGTACAATTGCAAAAAAATGAAACCTCTTAAAAATATGTTTTCATTTTTTTCTATTTCAGGTACAAGCCTTTGCATCAAATAGGTCAGCTTAGACCAAATATAACCAAAAGTTGAACTATGTCCACCGAGGTAAGCAGAAGATTTTTTTTGATATACAATAAATATAACATGCCTCTTTGAAACTCCCATAGCGTTACGTGCGTTGCTACAAGTAAATATTTATAGGTTATTTAGCTTGTATTTCGATATATGCACGAGTTTTGAGCGCAATATCATACCGCGGAAGAACGAGTGCATATATCGAAATTCAAGCTAAATAACCTTTTTATTATTTAAGAAATGAATTGATTTTTTTCGGAGTTTATGCGAAATGAACAACAAAATGTGATCGGCAAATACATGAATCGCGCTAGCGTTCAACAGGTCACGCTGAAGGACTATTCATATGCGTAATTATTTAATCACTCAGGCCTACGGCCTTCGTGATTAAATTACTACGCATCTGAACTCGACACCGTGATATATCAGACGGTATATCACTCAAACTTAAAATCTATTTCCTAAGTATAGGGTGAATGTAAATATATGTCTGTATACTTAGACTTTAAGTAAGACAAAATTTGAAAGAAAATATCGTTTATTGATAAAAATTATTATATGCCTCTTTGAAATTCCCATAGCGTTACGGGCGTTGTTGCTACGGGTCAATATTTTTCCATATTGCACGTCTCTAAGTTAATATCGGATGTGGAACATTTGCTTTACGGTTGTAATGGAAAACACGTTCAACGTCGTCAAAACAAGATGACGTCACGTCGGCGCCAAATATAAATGCGCTTCAAAAAATGAAGAATATTTAGATTTGCAGTGTTTATTTGTGCGAAAAAATATCAATAAACGATATTTTCTTTCAAGTTGTGTCGAACTTAAAGTCTAAGTATAAAGGCATATAATAAAAAGGTTATTTAGCTTGTATTGCGATATATGCACTCGTTCTTCCGAGGTATGATATTGCGCTCCGCTCAGAACTCGTGCATATATCGCAATACAAGCTTATTGACCCGTAGCAACGTCCGTAACGCTATGGGAATTTCAAAGAGGCATGTAATAATTAAGAAATAGTACACACCACCGAGGGCCTCCTGGCATTATAGTGACCGACCAGTCAGCCCAAAACATTGATCGGACCGAAGGCTGAGGTCCGATCAATGTTTGGGCTGACTGGTCGGTCACTATTATGCCAGGAGGGTCGAGGTGGTGTGTACTATTTCTTATATATTATACCGCACATTTTTGTTGATCTTAAATCCCTAAATATGGAGAAAAAAGATTATATATTCAGTAGTAACAATTTAATATCATCAGGAAATAAAAATAAATGATTTTTTTGTTTTGGTGGTGCGCGTTAAAATTCCGTGCTGTGAAAATCGCATAAGGCTACAAACAACTAATTCTCAGCGGGCCTTATACAAAATAGTGACCGGTCACTATTTTTTATAGTGGACCGCTAGGAGACTTTTGAAAACCATCGGATTTTAAGGCCCGCATTAGTTTATATATGTAAAGAAGAAACAAATTTATGTAAGGTATAATATTTTTCAATATCGTAACGTCTACACGCAATCTCTAATACAGAATTGTCGTTCTTCTACTTGCGGTTCAGAAACTTGAAAGTGAGGTAAGGAACAACAATTCTGTGTAGAGATTGGTCTCCAAGTTCATATCGGACGTGGAATGTTTGTTTTACGGTTGTAATGGAAAACACGTTCAACGTTGTCAAAACAAGATGTCACGTCGGCGCCAAATATAAATGCGCTGAAAAAAATGAAGAATATTTAGCGTTTATTTATGCGTATTATAATAAATGAACGTCGTTTTCTTTCAAATTTTGTCTTATTAAAAGCCTTAGTATACAGGCATACACTAAAAAGGTTACTTAGCTTGGATTTCAATATATACACTAAAGGAGGAGCGCAATATCACCGATCAGAACTCGTGCATATATCGCAATACAAGCTAAATAACCTATAGTTATTGACTCGGGCTAATACCTCGGCACAAAGGATTTTTGGTGCATATCGCATCATGTATAACTTCTGAAAAGTGCCGCCTCGGTGAATAATTATTTTCTGGTGCATATAAACATAATGTAAAACAGCTTAAAAGTACGGAATCCGGTTAGTGCCATTTTAATTGTCATGCGTCGCCTTCCGAGGTTGACGCATGCCATTCTTCACGACGATAGATTCGACGCATGACAATTACCACGACGATATATACGACGGATGACAGTTCAAAACTGAAAACGGTACATTTTTTATAAGTCCCTGACCACGCCATTTATTTGTATCTATCGTCTCGGCTTACTGCCATATGTCGTATCTATTTTGAAAGGTGACATCTGACACTTAACACGACGATAGATACAACACATGACAATCGCGCGACAATTAAATCAAATGTCTTGCAAATGTCCACCGTCGTGGCTTGATTTCCAACGGCGACATATGGCATTTAATACCACGCATCACATTTAAACTTGTTATGCATCGTTGTTGAAGCTGAAGCCACGACGGAAGACAATTGCGCGATATTTAAATTTTAATTGTTGTGCGTCGACCGGTGTTATAATGTATCATTGACCGATGTTTTTCCTTAGACGGGAAATACTGGAACCCATAGATATAAAACCACAAATATTTACTTTGGCTATCTGTTACAGTTTTTTTTCTGTGTCAACATGCACAAATAATTGTTATAATAATATAGTATCACATTGTATTTGTTGATTTCTTCCTTTATTATGGTTTATTACGGAATCCTGTTTGTGCAATTTAAAAATGTCGCCATCACCCATCGAATGCGATATCGCGACAATGCGATACGACATCGCGACAACGCAATACAACATCGCGGCAACGCGATACGACGATCGACAATGCGATACTCATCACGATATTTTGCTCATATCGCATTGTCGCGCGTCGCCTTTGTTGGGCGACGGGCGATATTTTACATGGCACACACAGGATTCCGTAGAAATGTCATATATCGCGGTTGAAAACCAAGCCACGACAGTAGATATTTGCACGACATCTAATTTAATTTTCGCGCTATTTTCATGTGTCGGATCTATCATCGTGTTAAGTGTCATGCGTCGACATCGAAAGTCGACGCTTGACAATTAAAATGGCACTGACCGGATTCCGTATAACAGTCTTTAATTGTATGATATATGTATAACATCAATATTTTTATCATCAACTTTGTTTTCTTTCAGAGGAAAAAACAGCCTGCTTTGGGCCGATTATCCCAGCAAAAGTATGATATCATCAAATCCAAGTTGGATGGAGGTTTCAAGGTTCCGGACAAACAACAAACAAAGGAGCAAAAACAAGCTCTTAATCTGCTAAGAAAGAGAAAAGACTTTTCAATTGATACAGAAGGACGATTACGCTGTCACGAAAAAATTATAATACCAGCGGAAAAGTTAACCTCGGAAGTTAAACGCCTATATGAAAAGAGTCATGGTTGTGGTCCTCGAACATTATATAACAAAATGAAAGAGACACATACTGGGTTTTCCGTTCGTAACATTGTAACAATTTTAGAGAAAAGCGAATTATTTCATCGACAACACCCAAGATTCAGAAACAAACCAATCCCAAAGACTGTTTGGTCGAGTAGACCTGGAAAACGCTGGCAAATTGATGTCGTTAGTATGGCAAACACGTCAGTAGAATATAAGGGTGATAAATACGTATATATACTTCAAATAGTGGATGTCTTTTCACGGTATATGATGCCTCAACCTCTACAAAGTAAACAGTCGTCGGAAATTGCAAAAGTCCTTAAAACCGTCATACTAGAGCACGGTGCGCCGAATGAAATTCAATGTGACAATGGGAAGGAATTTCAGGGCAAACAAATGAGAAGCTTAATGCAAGAATTTAATATTAGAATGATTCATGGGCGTCCGTACTACCCCCAGTCGCAGGGCAAATGCGAACGCTCAAATAGACTTCTGAGACGTAGAATCGAGTTTGCGTGCACCAAAAATCAAGGATTTAACTGGGTTGAAGGTCTATCAAACATTGCTCATGAGATAAACACAAGTGTGAAAAGGATTCTTGGAAATGTTACCCCTTTTGAGGCTTACCACGGGCGTACGCACGCAGGTCGACCGACAAACATTCGTAAAATTCGAAGAAAAATGAAACATGTTCTAAAAAAGGAACAAGCCTACTTGAAAAAGAAGTCCGGACAACCCAAGAACTACCGGAAAGGCGAGAGAGTTTTAATTCGATATCCATTCACTAAATCGAGAGTACCATATAAACGGCATGTGTTGCAGGGCATAGTTATGAAAAGAAACAGGAATGGCACACGCTATTACATAATGTACAAGCGCCCAATGCTCCGTGATTTCAAGCAAGCATGGGTAGGAATCGAAAACATAACAAGTGTAACAATTGAAAAGGAAAAACAGAAAAAACATTATCATAGAAGTGAAAAATCTCCCCAAGTGCCAAAAAGTCAGCACAAAGAAAAATACTATCAACCACTTTCCCATGAGGATAATCTGAGTCAAATGAGTACTTCGAACCTTGATGTGTCGATTTTGCATGACCCCAAGCCCGATGGTAATTGCCAATTTAACGCAATTTCTCATCAGTTGAGTTTGATAGGTATACATAGATCAGGAAATGTTCTTCGTGAAGAAGCTACAGCCCACTTAAGAAGAAACAGAAACTTTTACGAAAACTTTGTTTATGGACAAACGTACAATGATTACCTTGAAGGTATGACACGTGACGGTACCTATGGAGACAATCTAACGCTTGTCGCTTTAATGCGAGAATTTAATCTACAATGTTTCGTGGCATCGGCAAGAGGACCAGAGTTTTCATCTTTAATCTCTAATGATGGCAAGTACGACTGTGTGTTGCCACTATTAACATTATTACATTTCCCTGAAAATGCAGGCATGCATTATGTAAGCATATCGGTACCCAGAGAAGAAGTCACTAAATTAATTTCTCAGACAAGTTCAGGTACTGAGTCAGATGAGAATGGAACCGCAGAGCCCCAAAGTGTAGATGATGAGGATCTTCCCCAAAACAACGTGGAAAGTGATGTCGAGAAAAACAAAGCGGAAACTAATGAAAGGGACACTGGTGTCCATTTCGGAGAAGAGTCTAGAAAGAATACAAATACCAGGAAGAAGGGAAGAAAAGCTACAAATGTTAAGTCAAAATATAGAAAGACTAAGAAAACTTCAGACGCAAATTCCAATGATTTGTCTGAAAATGTTAAGGTTTTGAAAAACCAGATTTTCAGTCAAAGGCAAGAAATGCGTAAGAGACGACAAAATTTTCCATTTTTTCATTTACCTTTACACATACAGGCAAAAATAATCAGCATGTGTTTATTTGGCGATCCCTCGTTTAGATATGTTCTTGAGCATGCCGGCAGCCGTTTTCGTAGACTATTTCAAGACATTGGCTTAGAAAAACCACAACTACACATAGGACCTTCGGTATTGGAGAGCGTACCTAATGTAGTAAGTGTTCGTCTGCTCTCTCGAAAAGCTGGTCGAGGAAGCGGACTTTTAATGGAAATCCGACGAATAATAAATAACAAAAGATGGTTCAATGCGTGGTTGCGATTAAAAATATCTGGAATAGGTTGGTATGAAATCGTCGACATATTTTACCGTTAAAGCAACAACTTACAAAGACCTCGCCAAATAAACACTTGTCTTGATTAAGAATGATGGCTTATTGAAAGAAACTTTATTGAGATACACGGACATATTTTTTTGTTTTTCTATAGTTATCTAGAACATATAATTGTGTCGTGCCACGCAAAAACCAAACTTTGTTGACTTTCGCTGGACATGACTCAATAATGATTTACTTTTGAAATATTGCTGAAGTAAAATAAATGCCAGTTTTATTTTGTTTTATTTTCTTAATAAATGTTAGAATTAGATCCTCACAAAAATGGCCGATTTAAAATATTACGCACTTTTCACAAATTAGTAAAAACATGACTATAACCGAAGATAAATTGAAGCTCATGTATGCAAAGGTGGAAAATCGAACTTTATTAATTTTGATGTCAAACATGTTAAAATAAATTTCGGAAATAGATGCAGTACGCAATTTTGAGACACTTTAATGTATGGAATAATGACGGGGAGTTGTGTCGTGAAGTCCATAAAGAAGGGATAAAAAGTTGGCCGCTTTCTATTGAACAAAATCTATTAATGATATTCAGTCTTTTCATATACTGCACCTTGGTTTTAATGTGTTGGTTGATCACGCGGGAAGCTAGAACTACTAGTAAGCCAAGACAGAAAAAACCTATATAAGGAGCGAGTGAAGCTGTTTTAGTATTCATTCTATTTTTACGATGTTCCGTTTCAAACAAAAGTATTTTAGTTCGACTTTTCCAAGAAAAGGAGAGCTTACCTACTCATTGTCGTTAATATAAGCTAAACGGAATGTTCAGATTTATTTTCGTTTCACTTGTTTCTCCACAACTGAAGCTGTTCACTTAAAACTTCACATATGTGTATGAGGTGAACGTGAAAGGTCACATCCCAAGTTCCATAACTCTGTCATGTATTTTGACTGAATAGTGTCTCTTTTTCGACTTAGAAAGTCAGTGTTTAGTTTTTGCGTGTAACTTTTATCTCTACAACAACAGAAGATATTGACTTGAAGTCACACACCAAGATTCATAACTGTTTCTTCCATTTTGACTGAATTATTTCCCTTGTTCTGCGTTTAGTTTTTCTTGTAACTAGTACAACCACAAAAGATATTAACACATGTGTTCGGGATGAAAATGTTAGCTAACATACCAATACCCATAACATTACCCAATTTTTCCAATTATTAACCTCTGTGTTGAGTTTTTTCTGTAACTAGTATCTAAAGATATTCACATGAAACTCGGTATTATGTGTCTCGTTTTGACTGAAGTTTGCCCCCTTTTGGACTATTGGAGTATCACATGGAAAAGTCGTCGTGTCTTCGGCTTCCGGTGGTTTTGCGCAGTGCATCAACATAAAAAAATAGAGCTACGGAGGATCCTGACATAAAAGACTGAGATATATATCTCAAAATTATACTGCAGTCGTTCATTGTTGGCTGTGTACATGTATACTCAAACAATCTTATAAGTACTCTTTTTTTTCTATTATGCGCAAAAAAATTTCAGTAAAAATTAATCAGAAATTGGTATTGTTTTTATGCAATGACTTAATTACTGGACCGATATCTTTTTCATTAATTAATATAGTTACATAAAAGTGCGCTCGGTTCATATTTGATTTAGGTATGTTATTTTCGTCCCAAAATATGCTCCATAATATACTCAAGAGTACTTATAAATTTTATTTAGTATACTTCAATCAAGGGGATCCACAGCGCATGGCCACCGAAAGGGGTAGGCAAGATTATAAAAAACGCAATGGACACGATAGTGAAACGATAAAAACGCGATTGTACGATCAATGAAAACGCGAAGGTACGATAGTGAAAGCGACGGTGTAATAATAATAATAAAAGAAGAATAAAAACTATATAAAACAAATATTCATACATCTTATTGCCATTGAGGCCTTCTGTAACAAACAAAATACAAAATGGTGAAAACACTTTGGCGAAATAATAACTCGATAGCAGTATGATGTTATATTGTGTTTTCACCATCGTGCCTTCGCCCCCTGTACTTGAACCTTCGCGTCTTCACCACCGTACCATTGCATTTATTCATGTCCAGGCCAGTTACTCACAACAGTATCTTCAACAAAACCCAATGCTTTGTGTAAACTAGGTCGACCAGTGATCATTTCATAAAAAGAGGATATTACCCTATTTCCCTAATAAACGCGGTAAAATTAAGCGACGTCCGCTGACGTAAAATGACGTCGACGTCACAACGATATTACACTAGTGTAATATGGAAAATATGTAATGGCTTTATTCCACTCCCGTGATGTCAAACATGTGATAAACAAGTTTATTGCATGAGTGACTAAATAGAAACTAATTTGTACTGAATTAAAGCGTATACGAGTTGTGTCCATGTGACCTGATGCGCCAAATATCGATATCGGCCAGACTTCCGGTTGGGCTGATATCGATTTCCCACTTCCGGCTGCTCAAACACAGATAAATTGACAAGTTTATTTAGAAAAAAATACATTTTACTGAAATATATCTTGATAAATAAGCAAAATTTAACAAACTCATTGAATATAACAGATAAATAACGACTTAAATCTAAGAAAAACAAACGTTTGTGAGGAAATGACGTCAACGTCATCAGACGACGTCAACGTTCCCGCGCTTTTAAAGAAATTATACATTGACGCTAAATAAAGTTTTCAAACGATTTTTTTTCATTATTCTAGCATAAAACTGCTGTTATAACCACGATTTCGGGGTGTTTTAACAGGGCCAAAAAGGTGTTTTAACAAGGAGATTCTCGCGCTCACGCGCTGTTAAAACACCTTTTTGATATACGTTTTCCGTGGCACAGCGTAAATACACTGCGGCCCGGACGCTGCTTAACTAAAACAGAAATGACGTCATGGTCATAAACAACGCTGACGTTCCCGCGCAATCCGAGGGAAATCCGTGACGTTAATTGATTGTTTTTCTTAGATTTCTGGATGTTTTATGCTAGAATAGCGCTAACGAATGTTTGTTCCGTGTCATAACAACTGCAGAAACCCTCGGGATACGTTGGAGCCCTCACCCTACGGGTTCGGGCACCAACCAATCCCTCGGGGTTTCTGCAGATGTTATAACACGAAAAAACATGCGTTATCCCTATATTGAAAATGAAAAGCAAAACATAAATTAGCAATAAAAAGGTTATAGAACAGGTCTGGTGTGCCTAAATGCGATTTATCACATGTTTGACGTCGCGGGAGTGTAATAAAGCCATTACATATTTTCCATATTACTTAGAGGTTATTATACAGGGCAAGTGTGCCTGAAGGAAGATATCGGCACACTTGGTTAGGTATTGGCCCGAGGGCTTTAGCCCGAGGGCCAATGCGGACCAAGTGTGCCGATATCTTCCTTCAGGCACACTTGCCCTGTATCATAACCTTTTTATTGCATATGTAGACACTCAATTATGTTATTCTTCTAAACAAAGTTTAATGTTTTATCTCCATACTGTTTTCTAACAAATCGTGTCTATTTTCTTCACATTTTCCGTTCGCCACAAACATTTGTATTTTAAATATCTGCTCATTAAATTTCTATAAAATCATATAAAAATGTGCAGAAATTTAATCTTTATCTATCCTGTTGCGTGTTATGCTGATAAGTTAACTATAAGTTATATCTT
>JAAONU010000109.1:0-199961 GCA_012932295.1 Cyclina sinensis
AGCACTACATTTCCTCTGTTGCTGAATCTATAGTACTACATTTCCTCTGTAGCTGAATCTATTGTACTACATTTCCTCTGTAGCTGAATCTATAGTACTACATTTCCTCTGTAGCTGAATCTATTGTACTACATTTCCTCTGTAGCTGAATCTATAGTACTACATTCCTCTGTAGTTGAATCTATAGTACTACATTTCCTCTGTAGCTGAATCTATAGTACTACATTTCCTCTGTAGCTGAATCTATAGTACTACATTTCCTCTGTAGCTGAATCTATTGTACTACATTTCATCTTTAGCCGAATCTATAGTACTACATTTCCTCTGTAGCTGAATCTATAGTACTACATTTCCTCTGTAGCCGAATCTATAGTACTACATTTCCTCTGTAGCTGAATCTATTGTACTACATTTCCTCTGTAGCTGAATCTATTGTACTACATTTCCTCTGTAGCTGAATCTATTGTACTACATTTCCTCTGTAGCCGAATCTATAGTACTACATTTCCTCTGTAGCTGAATCTATAGTACTACATTTCCTCTGTAGCCGAATCTATAGTACTACATTTCCTCTGTAGCCGAATCTATAGTACTACATTTCCTCTGTAGCTGAATCTATTGTACTACATTTCCTCTGTAGCCGAATCTATAGTACTACATTTCCTCTGTAGCTGAATCTATTGTACTACATTTCCACTGTAGCTGAATCTATAGTACTACATTTCCTCTGTAGCTGAATCTATTGTACTACATTTCCTCTGTAGCTGAATCTATAGTACTACATTCCTCTGTAGTTGAATCTATAGTACTACATTTTCTCTGTAGCTGAATCTATAGTACTACATTTCCTCTGTAGCTGAATCTTTAGTACTACATTTCTCTGTAGTTGAACCTATAGTACTACATTTCCTCTGTAGCTGAATCTATTGTACTACATTTCCTCTGTAGCTGAATCTATAGTACTACATTTCCTCTGTAGTTGAATCTATAGTACTACATTTCCTCTGTAGCTGAATCTATTGTACTACATTTCATCTGTAGCTGAATCTATAGTACTACATTTCCTCTGTAGCTGAATCTATAGTACTACATTTCCTCTGTAGCTGAATCTATCAGGCTGGCGCTTCAGCTTCTAAACATTGGTATTGTGTTCCGTTAAACAAACGCGTTAGGTCACATCAAAGATTTTTTTGAGTTTATTACATAGCAAAATAACAACATTTTCTTGACAAATGAATAAATTAGCGTCAGATAAAGCGAAGTGATTTTTTTCACTTATCATCAAGGTTACACACACTGTACATGTAAGTACTACTTGATGCTTATAAAACTGTATAAGCCATTTCTTAAATATCTCAGTGAAAACTAAAATCTGTACTTAGATTACATTTTTTGCTTAAATGTGACAATAGTCAAAGGATAAAAAGAATTTTAAAAGTAATTTTATTTCCCTTCTTTGCAATGTAATGAACATTGATAATTTCATATTTACATGATAAACAACAAAGCCTTTGTCAAAATGTCCAGGAAAACTTGAAGTGTTTTTATAAATAAAAACAGCATTAGATGACGCAATTTTTTTATCCTTGCTGCTCAGCACGTGAACGCTTGTCCGTTTCACTTGTATCGTGGCCCGCGTTAAAAAAACCACCTTTGTTTCAGAACAATAGTCAACTATTAAAAAACTTGACTTAAACAGAGAACTAAAATTATAACGTCAACACAGTGATTGTATAATGGAATAATGCATGTGTTTATTTAGCAAGATTGACGGTGCTTTACTGTTTGTTTTTCTTCTGTTTCAGTTAATTGTCAGTTAAAAAGTCTGAACTAATATACCAGGAGAACATATAGATTTGTAAATATTTGAAAATTCAATTCAAAACACTTAAATTTGTGTAATCTGTGAATTGCTGTTTATTTTGACTTCATTTTTTTATAAACACGATTAAGTTATTTAGCAGCGCAGATATCTAGGTCCTTAGGTTATCACTATTCTATCTAGTGATATTTCACAAGTTTGCAAAGGTCAAATCTTTTAAGTTAAACTAGAAGACGATTTTCAACTGCAAAAAATCACACACCCATTTACAATATCCGTGTATAAGTTCACGTGACAAATGGATATGTACTACAAAGATACAGGGAGCAATGATAAACAGAATTTGTTTACAGAATATCAGTAAAGATAATATATCAGCTATGAAAAAAAATGCCTTTCTCCATAATTTTTAATCAGTACATTAATAATAACCGGTGTCAAATGACGCATTATGCGCCTACTTCAAAAATGTCTATGCTTAATCTAGACAAGATTTCTAAGAATGATAGTCCAAACTTCATCCTAGTCACGTTCAGGTCATATTTTACCTGTTTATGTTCTTACCGAACAACTCCTCATCCCCATAAACTATATGAAAAAATAAATGCAAAATACGTGAATAAAATTATACAATGTTTTATAATATACATGTAACCTATCTAATCCAGCTGCATTAGTTCTTCCTTGGTTCAGCCAGTACTCGCAATTAAAGCATGGAAAACGGACTGCATTTGTTTTGGCGCCTGTCTGTGGGATCAGTTCATTGACGCCGTGTTGCTTGTTAACCATTGTCACTTCTTTGGTTTGAGACCCGGAACTGATCTATTCTCCACGTAAAGAAGTTTGAAAGTTGCTCACTAATGGTTTATACTCATCCTGCATGCGGACATAGTGAAACAGATACAGTACATGTCTTCAAAACAGGAACATCGTTGGAGGCGTAAAAACAACATATTTCAATTAACAGGTTCAAGGCATTTATTAGTGGATAATTTTCGATTTTCAATTGTGTGGCGGGATTGGTCCCCGCTCTAGTGTCATAATAGCACAAAATATCAGTGCTATATTTTAATGCAAACTTCGTGCAAAATTTTCAGAAACGCTTGTTTTATTCAACTACATGTATATAGACATTACACAACCTGAAGTTAATGCTGTGATCTTCCGTGCATTTTCTTACAACTGGATACTAGAAGAAAAAACAGGTGCATTCATCCCCGCGTTCATATACCAGTAATGACCTTATTGGCTGGCATTTTTGGGAAGCTATTCTCTGCTGGTAAATTCTTCAAAATGATATTGTTGATAAAATTTGTTCAGGCTGAGAATTTTGTACGATTTCGGTTAAAGCATCATTTGAACTATCTATATGACAGCAAAAATGTCTTCAGCGTTTTTGCTTTTCAACATTAATGTGTTGATAATTTTCCAAGTTCTAGGGATTTTCAATAAGTACTTTTCTTTTTTTTCTTACAAAAATATATTAATAAACTAAACTTAACTAAACTAACACCAAACTGGATCTTGATACACTGTATTTGAAGAAATATACTGTGCAATTCTATCACAAAAATTTCTAAACGACTTGCGTTTTTTTTTACGTTTTCAGTGACGATTACTTCTGATATGTTTTTTTTTGTTTGTTTTGTTTTTTGTTTGTTTAATATTTTGGAAAATAATACTGCCCTATATGCATCGAAGCAAGCTTTTTTTATTCTAAGAGGAAATAAAATATTAAGCGAAACAGTTTATTGCCATTCAGTATCGTCGCAGTAAAACTATACATGAATGAAGTAGCTGAAGGGGTTTAACTAAGTTGAACAGAGGACTGAACATGTAACGCCTGGTTCATCCTGAGACTTGACCCAATCCGTTTCACTTAACAAGCCCTTTTATTCTGTTTATCATGACGAGGAAGGTCACTGTTCGCTTTTGAACATTGCTAGTTTGTACGATCATCATGGTCTCCTGTAACATTAATGTCATGATTTTTTTTCACCCGCCCTTCAACTAACCTTCACCCAATACTGTGTCACCGTCAACAAACCGACAAAGGCGTTTTCACCGTGTAAGATAAGTTAGATAACAGATCTCTGTAGATGGTCAAATACGTCACCGTGTACCTCGTATCCAAATTAGATTATACAGAAGAAGGGAGGGAACTGGTATCAGTGTTGAATACAGGTTATCAGTTTTGTAGCCCTTTAAACACTCTCCGTCGGCACTGATACGTGTTACTGATGACAAAGAAGAGCAATCGATGTCTTTTCTTTTTCACAGTCAGATTAACGATACATTAACTGTAATAAAGGTATACTCCAAATATTCAAGTTTTCAAACGACCGTAATACCTACAGGTATAGTGGTATATTACCTGTAGCAAAATTCACAAATGATATTTCTAATAGACACCGTTTTCTGGGATTTTCCACCTCGTGACGAATATTTCTAAAATTAGTAACAAGTTCATCAAATAGCCAATCAAAAGGGTTACAAATAACATGGTTTTTCTATAGCCAATCAGAACATAAACAGTTTCGGATTGATTCATGGTGGAGGCGAAACGAGGAAAAACAAATTGAAAACGGTAATCCAACCGCAACAATGGCAGATTCTGGCATTGACATTGACTTCACTAGTCTCCTTAATGGCGATGACAGTGCAACAGACGGCCATTACTATGAGCTAAAGAGTAACACCCTGATTCAGAGGTAAATCTGCCTTCGATTTTTTACTTGTTTTTGTTTCGTTGTGACGTCAGTGTCAAATTGTAGAACATAGCCTAACCCTAACCCTTCGTACTTATCTAAATAGATGCACCCTAAAAAGTTAAGTTATCTAAGGTTTTTGGTTTGCTTTAATCGGTCTATCCATCTCCGTAGACATAATATGTCTGGACAAATTTCACAGCATCTGTTTCTCAGATTTTAATAATACGTTTGCAAAAAATACAAGTAACAAGTCTAGTTTTGCATGCCTTTGTCATGTTCCAGTCTGAGGATTTTTTCTCTGAGTTATGGACCTTTGATATTTTTTTTTACACATCATGATTTTGCACAGACTGTTTCTCATCACCAATTATTCAGATTTTAATAATACTTTGCAAAAATCATAAGCACAAAGCTTAGTTGTGCATGTTCTTGCTACATTCCAGTGCTGAGTTATGGGCGCCCCCGAAGGGAGGCATATAGTAATCACACTGTCTGTCCGGCTGTCCGTCTGTCCGCACTACCAAAAATAAATAGGGGGCCATCTATGTAACTGTAAACATAACAAAGAGAACAATAAAGTTCATTCCATTACACTAGAATAAGGGGCCAATGGCCTCTATTAAACAAAAGGAAATAACAAAAGAAAAGGCTCCTATCCAGTTTTGGCCGGACGTCCGTCCATCCATCCGTCCTGTAAAATCTTATCCTCGCTTCATCTCCAAAACCGCTTGAGGAATTTCATTGAAACTTAACAGGAGTGTTTGTCACCAAGTCTAGTTGTGCATTTCATCAGGAGATTCTGCTCTATTTATTTTTGGCAGAGTTATTGGCACATAGTCATTTTTTTTACTTTAAAATCTTGTCCTCCCTTCATCTCCAAATCGCTTAAGGGATTTCATTGAAACTTGACAGGAGTGTTCGTCACAAAGCCTTGTTGTGCATATTTTCAGGAGTTTCTGCTCAGATTATTTTTGGCAGAGTTATGGACACTTAGTCATTTTTTACTCTAACTTCTGTATAATAAAATCTTGTCCAAGCTACATCTCCAAAGCGGCTTTGGGGATTTTATTGAAACCAAAACGTTTGTCACCAAGCCTTGTTTTATATAAAAAACATCAGTAGAAGTTGGGAATGAAACAATATTATTCGTATTCAAGACCAAACTCACAGCTTTCTATTTCATGGAATAATTATGTCTTCAATTTTGTCATAAAATTGCCACTGTGATCAGTGGCTTGAGGCGGTTATCACCAGTTATGCGATTATCAACAGATTAACTTTGTCAGTTATTGTGCTTGATTGCAGCTAGTCAGTTGATTCTGTTAAGTGGTGTTGAAAAATAATAACATCCTGAAATTTGCGCTACTTTCATTCTTAACTTTCACTTTGAACAAAACTTTTTTTCTCAATGTCAACAAAACTATAAACGTAAGCATTATAATTCAGTTTTAGTTGTCAGTGACGATGAATTGTCTGTATCAATTTAATTTCAAACAGTTAAGCTCATTGTCAACAGAACTTAGTTTCAAACAGCTAAGCTGATGGTCTAGAGAACTGATTTAATTTTTTGTCACAAAACATGGGCTCTAGAATACAAGCTCAACTTTCATGTACCCTTTGATACAGGTTAGAAGGATGGTAGATATTATGAAACAATGAATGAGTTCACTATTTACTACAGTGTAGCTCCTTGAAAGTCCTTCAAAAGATACTGTCATTTAATTCAGTCTTGTGTAAATATCTTAATAAAAACTACTTTCTTAACAAGGAAAATCATCACTTTTAACCTAGAACAGAAGATTGTGAAAATGTTTTAGATTATATTTTGAGTTTTCTTGTTGACAACTGTAGGAATATAGCAGTATGTACATCGCAGTAATAGCATCTGTGTGTTCTGTTTTGTCAAGATCTATAATTCAAAACAAGTTCAAGAAACATTATGTGTACTGTCTCGGTGTATTGGGAGGACCCATGAATCTGGTAGATTTTTTCAGTCGTGATAAATTCAGTTTTACTTGTTCATATACAATGAAAATATATTTTCAGCAGTTTATTGTTGTTATGCTCCCCATCGATGATGAGGGGCCATATTGTTTAGCAGATGTCGGTCAGTCAGTCAAAACCCGCCTTTTGTGTCACTAGGTCAAAGGCCAAGGTCACAATGACCTTGAATTGCAAAACGGTTTCTGATCAATAACTATAGAATGCCTGGGCCCAGGCTCTTCAAAACTTCTTTGGCAGGTTTCATGGCCAGTAGATGACCTCTGTAGCTGTTAGGGTCAGTAGGTCAAAGGTCAAGGTCATATTGATCATTAACTGAAAAATGATTTCTGATGAATAACTAGAGAATGCTTGGCCCTACAGCCTTCTAATCTGCAATGCTGGTTGATAATGACCTGTAGATGACTTATATTGCTTTTCGGGCCACTTGGTCAAAATTCAAGGTCAGAGTGACTATAAACAAAAAAATGATTTCCAGTCATTGACTCCTCAGATTGCTATGCAGGTTGGTCAATTCAGGAGATGACCTCTATTTTCCTTGAGGTCGCTAAGTTAAAGGTCACTGAAACAATTGCCCTTGAAAAGCAAAACCTTTTTCAAATAGATGCCTAGAGAATCCTTGGGCCCAAGTTCCTCAAACTTGGTTTGTAGGTTGGTCATGATGTCACCAGTAGATGACCTGTATATTTTTTCAGGGCACTATGTCAAAGGCCAAGGTCATAGTGACCTTGAAAAGCAAACTGTTTCAGATCAATAACTATAGAGCCCTTGGGTCCATGCTCCCCAGATCTTCATAGGCATGTTGATAATAACCCGTAGATGACTCTTATGGCTTTTGGGGTCACTTGGTCAAAGTTCAAGATCAGAGTGACCATTAACAGGAAAATGGTTTCTAATCAATAACTCGAGAACCCTTGGGCATTGGCTCCTCAGACTTGCTATGCAGGTTGGTCTGTTCAGGAGATGACCTCTATTGTCTTTGAGGTCACTAGGTTAAAGGCCACAAACAATAAGTATTGCAGACTGTCATAGCTTTCAGAACTTACTTCATTTTAATAGAAGTCTCACTATAAACTTGAATGTTCAAACATTTTGTAGTTTAGTGTTGTCTAGTATTTGTGCTGCCTCATTTAACACAGAGGAATCCCATGATGTCAGTGCATAATGGAATTTTCAAAATGTGTGTATTTTATAGATTTTAGTTACATAATAAAACCTTAAAAGTAGTTTTGATATTTAAAAAAAAGACCATGCTTACAGTTCCTTGATTTTTTAAGTTTAATAAGCAATAAGGTAGAATTATTATTACATTGTTTCTGAAACCTGACAATTTGTTAACACATTTTGAAGCCCCTGTCCTTGACTGACTTTACATGTTTTTCCTAAAAGTACTTTTGTATATGTAAGAAACATACATATAAAAGAGACATACAAATAATTTTATCAGTGTATTTGTATTATAATTATATCATATAATTGTATTATAAGAAATATAATATAGTTATACAGTATGTCAGAAGCATAATACTTAAGTTTACGTAAAAAAAAATAACCCATATATTTGATATATAAAAAAAATGTGTAAAGAATTAATGAAAAAATCTTCAAAATATGATAATCTTCTGTATAGTATGTGGTGTATTTATTGCTCAGTTAAAGGTAGATGTTTATATTTCTTTGAAATTTATTTAATAGTGACAAAGTGGGATGATTCATTAATTGAAATTTTTATGTACAAATGGGCAGACAGTAGTTGTGAAATTATTTCATGTGTAGGTTGGGACTGTCATGTCTGAGCATGATAGATTGTTTCGGCGATTACTTAAGATCTACTCTTTATTTTTGTCCACATTGTTAATTACTTAATCTTGAACCACTAGAGTTGAAGTGCTGTCATTAAATGTCTTGTAACAAAGATGTGACAATGAGACAAAACACTACTAAAAATTGACTTGTTTTTAACCAATCTAGTGTTCTGTAGGCTCGTTACTCAGCGTTCAAGTTCAAGATGCTGAGATAACAGATAGTAATAAAACTTAAGTTTGTTGATGGTGTGAGTTCAAGTCTAGCTGCTCAAATGGTTACTTCATATAAGTGTGGGACTAGAGGAATTGTAGCCAACAAGAACCAAGAACTGATTGACCTGAAAAAATGTTTACGTACCAAAAACAGTTTTTGTACGTAAGTAAAGGAATGCAATCATTTTTTTCCAGATAAGGTTACAACAGTTTTGATTTGTTTTTCCTTTTTATATGCTTAGTCCAACTAATTGTACGCATGTCAAGATTAAGTGTAATTTTGGTATTGGTCGATATCTCTCCTCCCCGTTATAGCGACATTCTGACCCAGAACAAAAATATCTCAGAATATGCTCAAGACGTCACTTGAATTATTTTGACTATTATATGCTATGCTAGGTATGAAGTCAAATGAATATTATATTTGTAGGGAATATGTTTAATATTCACCATTGTGTTCCTTTGCATTTTTGTTGCAGTTGTTGTTTTGGTGAAAATCTTGGCTTTAAGACTTTTTTATTTTCTTTCTTACAGGATAAGGGTTTCCTAGCAAAATCTTCTTTTATGGAGAATTCACTTTGATAAGAAGAAATAAAATATGTTTAATTAATATATGTACCAGTTTACCCCTGATCTGTATGGTGAATTTATTATAAGAGCATCTCTTTATTCATGTTCTGTATAGGTAATAACTTGTACTATTTGCATATATGAGATAGACCTACCCTGTATCAATGTCTTTGTATACATATGTTATCACATTTTATCCTGTGCCCCCAATGTTACAGTCAAAGTTCATTACATGTATAATAAAGTATTTGGTTAACAAATGGATCTGTTTATAAATATACCAAGCAAAATTCAGAAAGGGTTACCAAGTATTAGTGTGAGGTGTGTAGTATTCTGTTAATGTAAAGATGAAAATTGAAAAAAAAAACAAAAAACAAAAAAAAAACAAGCAAAGAAACAACCCTCCCCCCCCAGAAAAAAAATAAAGAAAAGAGAAGAACTTGGGAGACTATCACTTCTTAAAAATATTTATTCTCATTTTTTTTTTAATTTCAATAGTGGCTGCATTTGACAAATCTTTATAAAATCAGTGTTATGTTTTGTTTTCATGTCAGATGTTTAGACCCAATAATTAATATAAGAAAAATTAATGTCTTTCATTGTTGGTAAAAGCTGGTTTTGGAATAGCAGGAACAGAAAGAAAACATTCTCCTTTTGAACTTTCTATTTGAGTCATATAATAAGAAATAATTATGGTGTTGGCCAATAATAATGTTTTTTGAGTCCAATTGTTATTATAAAGTATACACTCAACAAAAGTGTCTGTACCAGAACATCATTAATTTTTGATAACATCAAGTTTGAAGCAATAGAAATCAACATGACACACTTGTACTACATAAGTCTTAAATTTCTGTATCTTTGATGTTTGGTTCTGCATTGAATTTATACCATGTGAACAATTTCATGCATGGGGAGCAAATTTATACTTTATTACTTAATTATTTTGATAACTTTTGGTGCCTTTTTTAAGCTTACCTAAACACACAAAACTGATGCAAAGAATGGGAATAGTAGTCACGTTATCAGTATGTTTGTTGTTCGTCTGTCTGTTACCTGGACAAGGGTAATTAATGCTGATATCAAATTGCCTTAACTCATATGTAGTGATAGTGTATAGTAACTGTTGGTCAAAGGTTATAGGTCTTATTTTAACATTAAGACCCATTGATTGATCAGGTATTCCTCTATGTTGCCTGCTTTTAGCAAGTTGGAATACCGTAAACGCTTGAATATAATACGCACTTTTTTTCAAGAATTTTCAGTATCCATAAAGGGGTGCGTATTATACAAGAGGGTGGGCCATCAGACAATTTTTTTCCAGCTTGAAAACCCATGAAATACCGGCCAAAAGTCAATAATTTCTGTCCAAATGATCATGTTTTCTTTTTTGGTGCACCTTCTTTTTGGAGAGCGTTATTAAGGGGAGAAAACCAATGTACTGAAAGTACGGTATCGTAAAAGCAGTTATAACGCCGTTTTTTTTTCTTTCTTTTTACTTTCTTTTTTTTTCTCTTAATATATAACTGCTAAAGATTCAATCATATAACCAGTGCTTACTGGTATTATGCAAGTCAATATTCGCACTCACCCAATTATCAACCAATTAATTTGATAAAGGAGTCGTCCGTATATTGTTAAACAAACATAATAATTAGTGTCGTTTGATGTCGCCACAATTACAAGATGTTTGTTAACACATCCAAAAGGTATTGAGAAAGTGTTGACACTTTGAGATAATGCCTTGTTTATTCGATATTTCCAAAAGAAAAGTTTCTAACGCTAATTGTCCTTAATGAAATAAATAGTTAAATGCAACCGTAGCGATATTCACGCTATGTAATTGTTATGCGCACCGACAATGGCCACTTCCTGAACGAAAAACATGGACAAATGGTAACTCTATTTCCAGACGAAATTTGTGTGTGTATTATATTCCAATGCAAGCTTTTTTCTCAGATCTTGAGGCCAGACCAGGGGTGTGTTTTATACATGCTAGCGTACGATATTAGAGCGTTTACGGTATTTATGCTGATATCTAACTATGTTAGAAACTTTATTTAAAGCATTCAGAATTAATTAGTCCCTTCATATGATCAATTGCTTACTAAACAATATATATGCAGAAGAAGATGCATAAAGTTGTCAGAAATGTTAAATGTGAGAAGAAATGTATGGCAGTGTAGGCATGTGTATGTGTGGAAGTGTAGGCATGTGTATGTATGGCAGTTTAGACACGTGAATGTATGGCAGTGTAGGCATGGAAACAGTGTAGGCAAGTACATAGCAGTGTAGACAAGTATGCATAGCAATGTAGACACATTTGTATGACAGTGTAGGCAAGTCTGTATGGCAATGTAATAGCAGTCTAGACATATATGTGTGGCAGTTTTAGCATGTATGCATGACATTGCAGGCAAGAATATATAGCAGCGAAGGCAGGTATTGCAGCAGTGAAGACAAGTATGATTGACAGAGTAGAAAAGTTTGTAACCCATTGTAGGCAAGTATGTATGGCAGTGTAAGCAAGTAGTTATGGCAGTACATAAATGTAGGACAATATACAAATATTACATGTCTGACAGGTTGACAGTATTTCCTAAAGTTGACAATTTTACTGTCACCCTGTCAGACATGCAACATTTATTTTATTATGCCGAAAAACTTTTCAAACCATGAACAACTTTATTCAATAATGGTATTTAATTGTTTGCCATTATTGTCGTCTGTTTACAACGTAAATGTAAAAATAGATATTGCGCATGCCTAAATGGTACATTATAATTTTCGAACGTTCCGTACCTTTGGTAGCGGGTGACAGTATTTTTCAGGCAGTAAATTTTTTCTGACAGTACTTATATGTCACGGTGGCCTATGGAAGATTAACATTGTAAATGAAATTGAGGTATGATAATAAGACATGTCTTTGTGGTGGTTTTTAAACTATGTATTTCGATGACATTTTTAGATAATAGTGGCTTTTGTGTTGCTGGCTGTTAAAGACGAAGTTTATTATTAGAGTATGCTGTTTTGTTTACATTTACTGTTTCTGAGACAGCAGTAGCAAAGGTCAAGGGCATAAGAGCTATTTTTAGCCCTGTGTCTCTTGTACATGTACTTAGGTCAGATGCATATTTTGGTACAGACATATCAGCTTTGATGAAATATTTGTTTCACCTTCTATAAATAATAAATATTAAGTCACTTTTATCAGTTGAATGCACCATTTGTGACAAGGGATCTTCAATTATAGAATGTATGGTATAAATTGATAGTAGTAGATAATTGTCGGTGAAACTTGATACAGCCCTTGATATGAGTTTGCTCTGTAAGTTTGAGTTGTAATGTCATGTATTATAATACGCCATGTACATTGTTTACTTCTTTTTCTTTACTAGATTCTAATAAGCAGTGTTGTGTGTAAACTAGAGAGTTTCTTTCAGTGACAATTTCGTGAACAGTTACCTTGTGCTTATTGTATTACAAAAACGCTACTGCTTTTATAAAAACATGATAGATAGTTTTAGGTTTAAGGAAGAAAATAGTGAGGAAAACTGAAATATATTGGGAAATGAACTGTGATAAGATAGAAAAAATGGCTTAATCAACATTTCAAATGCAAAGCATCTGTTAAATCTGTACGTGTGTTTTCCTGTAAATCTAAATTGACAGAAGATGCTAGTTACGAAGGCATGGATTATTCAAAAGGATAAAATGTAAAGTAACTCATTTATTAATACATTTGCTTTGAAGATGTGACAATTCTGTGTGTCCATCCATGTGTGTTGCTTGGTGTAGTTATTGTAGAGTTCTTTTCTATACTGAGGCTTTATGTTCCTCAAGAAATTACACTTTATACTACATTTGTTTGCCTCAGTTTGACCATTTCTTTTTATTCATCAAACATACTGACAAAAGATGGGTTTTCATTTTGCTCATTACTTGGTTTTAAAGCATCTAGAAAGGACCATAGCTCCTGCTGGTAAGAGGCATATTACTGCAGTGTAAAGTCATTTGTTCCTAACAAACAGGTCCGAGGATAGCAGTATGAGAAATTTCTATGATTAAATTAAATGCAGATGATCTAAAAGAGAGGTTTAGAGATTATAAAACTGTCATTTTTCTCAATCATAATGTAATGACAGACAATGCTGTATCATTTCAGCCCAAAGACGACAGAAATCAAGAATGTGTCGGTACCGATGCGCTCGAATCTCAAGCTTCAGTTGATGCGCCAGCAAGCTGAGGAAGAAGAAAAGCGAGAACGTCAGTACTCCCAGTCCCTCAAAGTATCATACATCCCCACATCAGGTATAGATGTACCACCACCAACATCACACACATCAGAAGTTCCCCCACAAGTTCTACAGGTTGGTTTATCCATCAATCTTGAATATGTCTGTTGAGAACTGTGTTAAGTGTATTGTGTCATAATCTGCAATGAAATGATTTGTCCATTGCTTTGTTCATTTATCAGATGCTGGTTTGGCACAAGATCACCAAATATATTTGATCAATGAGTTAAAGTTTATAAGTTCTCATGAAAGTATGATGAAACAGACCTATTTTTCAATATATTTCATTTTATCATCATTATTGTTCATTTTAAGGTCTGAACATCAGAATGAAATCATGTTTTCTTTTCATTGTGATTTTATCCAGACTTGTTTAGAGGCTGTAGAGATATGAATTAGACATTGTGAATGGGGTTGAATTACTTTTTTAGTGTCATAGTGATGAAATTTGTGTGAATATGACTCTTTCAGGTGAAGACAAAGTTAGAAAATCCAACACGTTACCATGTCATACAGAAGCAGAAACATCAGATTGAGTCATACCTCAGTCAGTCGCAGGGAAACCATGCTGCAGTACAGTCCATGCCAAACTTCCGTCTCACATCCACAAGTGACATTCCACAGCACACGCACAGTGGCAGTGCACCTGTTGACCCTGACAGTCCACTCTCTGTGGGTGTGAGTAGTACAGCAACTAGCATTTCTGAGGTAACTTAGTTTGTAGAAGCTGTAAACATATCAGCTATAATACAGGTATTTTATTTTTAGCTCCACTTTTCGAAGAAAAAAAATGGAGCTATTGTCATGACCCTCTTGTGGATGTCGGCATTGGTTAACCTCTTCGTTAAGGTCCATTTTCTCAGAAACTATCAAAGCTATTGACTTCAGATTTAGAATACATATTCACTATCAAAATGTGACACTATTTCTAAAGGGTAGATAACCCTCAAATATATTATTGCAAAGCGATGCCCCTTCTTCGACTTAGATTTTCTTGGTTAACCTTTTTTGTTAGTGTCCATTTCTAAAAAAGTCTCTAACATATTCCCTTCAAACTTGGAATACCTGATCACTAGCAAGACCCCTACAAAGATTGTTGGTACCCATGTCCCTGGGGTCAAAATTAGCCCCACCCAAGGGGTCACTTAATTTTGCTTAGACTTACAATTTAGGAAAAAAATTCTTAGACTATGTTTGACTTAGCTTATAATTTATTATCCAACACTGAGAAAAGTGGAGCGTTTTTTAGGTCATCTGAGCACAAAGTGCTCAGGGTGAGCTTTTCTGATCGGTCTTTGTCCGTCGTCCGTCAGTCCGTCCGTCGTCAACTTTTCATTCAAACGACATCTCCTCTGAAACCAATGGGGCAAATTTAATGAAACTTGCCTGGGATGTTCCTTGCATGAAGCTCTACCAAGATTGTTCAAATGGTTCTGGTCCATTGCATTTCTGGTTCACTGGAGCTAAAAATAGATTTTATAAGTTGGATTTTTAAAAATCTTCTTCTCCGAAACCACAAGGCCTGGAGCTTTGATATTTGGTATGAAGCATCATCTAGTGGACCTCTACCAAGTTTGTTCAAATTATGTCCCTGGGGACAAAACTGACCCCACCCCAGGGGTCAGTTGATTTTACATAGAGTTATATAGGAAAAACTAAAAAATCTTCTTGTCAGAAACCACAAGGCCTAGAGTTAAGATATTTGGTATGTAGCAGTGTCTAGTGGACCTCTACCAAGTTTGTTCAAATCATGGCCTCTGGGTCAAAAATGGCCCCGCCCCGGGGGTCACTTGTTTTACATAGAGTTATATAGGAAAATCTTAAAAAAATCTTCTTATCAGAAACTGTAAGTTATAGAGCTTAGATATTTGGTGTGTAGCATTGTCTAGTGGACCTCTACCAAGTTTGTTCAAATCCTGGCCTCTGGGTCAAAAATGACCCCGCCCCAGGGGCCACTAGTTTTACATAGAGTTATATAGGAAAATCTTAAAAAATCTTCTTATCAGAAACTGTAAGTTATAGAGCTTAGATATTTGGTGTGTAGCATTGTCTAGTGGACCTCTACCAAGTTTGTTCAAATCCTGGCCTCTGGGTCAAAAATGACCCCGCCCCAGGGGCCACTAGTTTTACATAGAGTTATATAGGAAAATCTTAAAAAATCTTCTTGTCAGAAACCGTAAGTTATAGAGCTTAGATATTTGGTGTGTAGCATTGTCTAGTGAACCTCTACCAAGTTTGTTCAAATCCTATCCTCTGGGCCAAAAATGGCCCCGCCCCAGGGGCCACTAGTTTTACATAGAGTTATATAGGAAAATCTTAAAAAATCTTCTTGTCAGAAACCGTAAGTTATAGAGCTTAGATATTTGGTGTGAAGCATTGTCTAGTGGACCTCTACCAAGTTTGTTCAAATCCTGGCCTCTGGGTCAAAAATGGCCCCGCCCCAGGGGCCACTAGTTTTACATATAGTTATATAAGAAAATCTAAAAAAATCTTCTTGTCAGAAACCGTAAGTTATAGAGCTTAGGTATTTGGTGTGTAGCATTGTCTAGTGGACCTCTACCAAGTTTGTTAGAAAAATGTCCCTAGGGTCACTATTGGCCCCGCCCGAGGGGTCACAAGTTTGAAATAACAATATAGAAGAAAATCTTTAAAAATCTTCTTGTCTGAAACCACAAGACATAGAAATTTAAAAATTTGGCGTGAAGCAAGCTTTATCAAGCTTTTTCAAATTATTGGATTAGGTTAAAGGTCACGGAGGCTAAAAGTAGATTTATCTACTGTACCTCATAGAGCCTTCATTTATAGACCAATATCTTTGATATTCAGTATAGAGGTTCCTTGCATGGACCTCTACCCATGGGTAGGGTTTGAGGTCACTGGGTCAAGGTCAAGGTCACCATAGCTTAAAATAGATATTTCTACTTTCTGTCATAGAGCCTTTATTTATTGACTGATATTTTACATATTTGGTTTGTAGGCACTTACATATTTTCAATTAAAAAATGAAATACTGCTTAACAGCAAACCTAAGTACTCAGGTGAGCGATCCAGGGCCATCATGGCCCTCTTGTTAGTTTTTGATAGAGAAGGCTTTGTCATTTAAAAAAAAAACGTTGTTCCTGTCAGCTGCATTTATTTTATAAGATGGAAGACAATTCTTCAGTATCAGTTACATATAATTTTTAATGCTTAATATTGTACGGCAGGTTGTATGTAAAATTGGATCTATAGGCAACAACATTTTAAAATCTACTGTTTGGTTAAATATAGACCTAAAACGCTTCAAAACCTTTTTTTTTTTATCAAAAGCTTACTACTGTTGTATATGCCACCAGGAATGTAGAAGTAAGGATTGTTTTTGATTTCATTTCTACAGGTTGAAAGTATACTCAATGATCTACAAGATCTAGAGACTGTTGACACGAACTATGATGATGATCTCAAATTTATTACACCATCTCTTGTACAGATGTCATCTACAGTAAGTAATTATTTCTGGATTAACCATCTCCTGAACAAAGTAAACTACTTTAGGTAATTCCCGTACAATGTAAACAACTGTAGGTAATCGTTGCTCAGTACACCATCACCTGTACAATGTTAACAGCTGTAGGTTGCTCAGTACACCATCACCTGTACAATGTTAACAGCTGTAGGTTGCTCACTACACCATCACCTGTACAATGTAAACAACTGTAGGTTGCTCACTACACCATCACCTGTACAATGTAAACAACTGTAGGTTGCTCACTACACCATCACCTGTACAATGTTAACAGCTGTAGGTTGCTCACTACACCATCACCTCTACAATATAAACAACTGTAGGTAATCGTTGCTCACTACACCATCACCTGTACAATATAAACAACTGTAGGTAATCGTTGCTCACTACACCATCACCTGTACAATGTAAACAACTGTAGGTAATCGTTGCTCACTACACCATCACCTGTACAATGTAAACAACTGTAGGTAATCGTTGCTCACTACACCATCACCTGTACAATGTAAACAACTGTAGGTTGCTCACTACACCATCACCTGTACAATGTTAACAGCTGTAGGTTGCTCACTACACCATCACCTCTACAATATAAACAACTGTAGGTAATCGTTGCTCACTACACCATCACCTGTACAATATAAACAACTGTAGGTAATCGTTGCTCACTACACCATCACCTGTACAATGTAAACAACTGTAGGTAATCGTTGCTCACTACACCATCACCTGTACAATGTAAACAACTGTAGGTAATCGTTGCTCACTACACCATCACCTGTACAATGTAAACAACTGTAGGTAATATTGCTCACTACACCATCACCTGTACAATGTAAACAACTGTAGGTAATATTGCTCACTACACCATCACCTGTACAATATAAACAGCTGTAGGTTGCTCACTACACCATCACCTGTACAATGTAAACAACTGTAGGTAATATTGCTCACTACACCATCACCTGTACAATGTAAACAACTGTAGGTAATATTGCTCACTACACCATCACCTGTACAATGTAAACTACTGTAGGTAATATTGCTCACTACACCATCACCTGTACAATGTAAACAGCTGTAGGTAATATTGCTCACTACACCATCACCTGTACAATGTAAACAGCTGTAGGTTGCTCACTACACCATCACCTTTACAATATAAACAACTGTAGGTAATATTGCTCACTACACCATCACCTGTACAATGTAAACTACTGTAGGTAATATTGCTCACTACACCATCACCTGTACAATGTAAACTACTGTAGGTAATATTGCTCACTACACCATCACCTGTACAATATAAACAACTGTAGGTAATATTGCTCACTACACCATCACCTGTACAATGTAAACAACTGTAGGTAATATTGCTCACTACACCATCACCTGTACAATATAAACAGCTGTAGGTTGCTCACTACACCATCACCTGTACAATGTAAACAGCTGTAGGTTGCTCACTACAACATCACCTGTACAATGTTAACAGCTGTAGGTTGCTCACTACACCATCACCTGTACAATATAAACAACTGTAGGTAATATTGCTCACTACACCATCACCTGTACAATGTAAACAGCTGTAGGTAACCATTGCTCACTACACCATCACCTGTACAATGTAAACAACTGTAGGTAATCATTGCTCAGTACACCATCACCTGTACAATGTAAACAACTGTAGGTAATATTGCTCACTACACCATCACCTGTACAATGTAAACAACTGTAGGTAATCATTGCTCACTACACCATCTCCTGTACAATGTAAACAACTGTAGGTTGCTCACTACACCATCACCTGTACAATGTAAACAACTGTAGGTAATATTGCTCACTACACCATCACCTGTACAATGTAAACAGCTGTAGGTTGCTCACTACACCATCACCTGTACAATGTAAACAACTGTAGGTTGCTCACTACACCATCACCTGTACAATATAAACAACTGTAGGTAATCATTGCTCACTACACCATCACCTGTACAATGTAAACAGCTGTAGGTTGCTCACTACACCATCACCAGTACAATGTAAACAACTGTAGGTAATATTGCTTACTACCCAATCTCCTGTACAATGTAAACAACTGTAGGTAATCATTGCTCACTACACCATCACCTGTACAATGTAAACTACTGTAGGTTGCTCACTACACCATCACCTGTACAATGTAAACTACTGTAGGTAATCATTGATCACTACTCCACCACCTGTACAATGTAAACAACTGTAGGTAATCATTGCTCACTACACCATCACCTGTACAATGTTAACAACTAGGTTGCTCACTACACCATCACCTGTACAATGTAAACTACTGTAGGTAATCATTGATCTCTACACCTTCACCTGTACAATGTAAACTACTGTAGGTAATCATTGATCTCTACACCTTCACCTGTACAATGTAAACTACTGTAGGTAATCATTGATCTCTACACCTTCACCTGTACAATGTAAACTACTGTAGGTAATCATTGATCTCTACACCTTCACCTGTACAATGTAAACTACTGTAGGTAATCATTGCTCACTACACCATCACCTGTACAATGTAAACAACTGTAGGTTGCTCACTACACCATCACCTGTACAATGTAAACAACTGTAGGTAATCATTGCTCACTACCCCATCTCCTGTACAATGTAAACTACTGTAGGTTGCTCACTACACCATCACCTGTACAATGTCAACTACTGTAGGTAATCATTAATCACTACACCATCACCTGTACAATGTAAACAACTGTAGGTAATCATTGCTTACTACACCATCTCTTGTGTCATCTACAGTAAGTAATTATTACACACTACACCATCTCTTGTGTCATCTGTCATCAACAATAAGTATATATTGCTCACTTATACATATCTTGTACAAATGATTTTTTCAGTTAGTGCCAGTAGTTCACTAAGGCATATTGTGTAAGTGCTAGTTGTTCACTGCACAATTGATTGTACAGATGGCATCTGCAGATAGTTCTTATATTTCAGTAAACCATCTTTTATACATATTACAGCTACAGTCAGGGCTCATTGCTCACTACACCATCTCTTGTACAGAAGATATCTATAGTTCGGGCTCATTGTTCGCTACACCATCTCGTGTACTGAGGACAGCTACAGTTGGGGCTCATTGTTCACTTAATCATTTCTTGTACAGATGACAGCTACAGTCAGGGCTTATTGTTCACTACATCATCTCTTGTACAGATGACAGCTACAGTCAGGGCTCATTGTTCACTACACCATTGTTCACTACACAATCTCTTGTACAAACGACAGCTACAGTCAAGGCTCAGTGTTCATGTGCACTTCATCATCTCTTGTACAGATGACATCTTCAGTCAGATCTCATTGTTCACTACATCATTGTTCACTGCACAATCTCTTGTACAGATGACAGCTACAGTCATGGCTCATTGTTCACTACACTGTTGTTCACTACACCATCTCTTGTACAAATGACATTTACAGTCACTGCATCATCTCTTGTACAAATGACATTTACAGTCAATCAACTCTTGTACAAATGACATTTACAGTCACTGCACCATCGCTTGTACAAATGACATTTACAGTCAATCAACTCTTGTACAAATGACATTTACAGTCACTGCACCATCGCTTGTACAAATGACATTTGCAGTCACTGCAGCATCTCTTGTACAAATGATATTTACAGTCACTACACCATCTCTTGTACAAATGACATTTGCAGTCACTGCACCATCTCTTGTACAAATGACATTTACAGTCACTGCACCATCTCTTGTACAAATGACATTTACAGTCATTGCACCATCTCTTGTACAAATGATATTTACAGTCACTGCACCATCTGTTGTACAAATGACATTTGCAGTCACTGAACCATCTCTTGTACAAATGACATTTACAGTCAATCATCTCTTGTACAAATGACATTTGCAGTCACTGAACCATCTCTTGTACAAATGACTTGTACTGTCAGTGCTTATTGTACATACACTCTTCAGAAGTCATCATCCGTTAGTGCTCATTGTTCACTACACCATTTCTTGTACTGATGTCATATGCACTTTGTTATTTGCATGTATGTTGCACAGTTTGATGATTTTAAGGTGCATTAATACCATAGTGCAGATCAAAATGGTATGAGTCCTAAGATATGCTTTAGCTTGCAGCCACAAATTAATAGTCACCTGTATGTACATGATTTATGATGTAAACTGCCTTGTGGTTGTCATGTTTTTTAAAAGAAAAATGTTTTGCACTTAGACATGGTCATCGAGTTTGCTTGGTAGCAGCCATTAGAAACCAGGGTCAGATTATGTTGATATTAGTGATTTCTGTGGGAATATTAAAAAAACAATATATACTTGCAATATGTGCATGGTAACATTTGGTTCGTGAAAAGTGAATACTTCTATGAAATATGTTTTCTTCAGTATGACAGTATTTCATGCAAATGCCACTAGTTAAAACTGTGTCAAGATGTTTATCATACAGGTTGATATTAACAAATATTTAGATATCTTGTATAATCATGTTAAACTGTCTGGTTGAATGTTTAGAGTATAACAGACACATGTTATATCAGTGTGGTTTTCAGAACAAACAAATACAGATGTAGCTTGTTAACCCAATTATTACATCCATGTTGGTATGAAACTACTTTCGTCTTTTTTTCTGCTCAAACAACTAGTTTTTTTATTTGTTTTCAGAATCCAGCATCATCAGAATACGTATTCACTCCAGTTGGAGCATCGGTGAAAACAGCTCAGTCAGCCCCAACAGTCTTACCTGGACAGAGGATTAATACACCTACATCTTTTCTCACTGAAGATGAGGCAAAAATGTGGGCCAAGGAAAGACAGAAGAAAGATAATCATAATATGAGTACGCCATTATTCAGTCTTGGTCAATCTAAAGTGTACTGTTTGTAAATCTTTCAAGTCCTGGTAATATATACATCAATGTAGAGTGTACTATTGGTAAATCTTAAAGTCCTGGTAATTTGTTGGTCAATCTAGGTCAGTCAGAAGTGTACTGTTAGTAAATCATTAGGTTGTTGTTATATGTAAGTCAGTCTAAAGTGTATTGTTCGTAACTCAAAAAGTCATGGTTATATGTAGGTAAATCTGGGTCAATCTTAAGTGTGTTGTTGGTACATCTTTATGTCCTGGTAATATGGAGAGAAGCAAGTCTCACAGTTTTATGTACAGTACAGCTCATATAATACGTACATTTTTCTCTTTAACTCCTCGGACATAGGGGAGGAAAATCACAAAGAAACTCTGAGAAACTTCCTAAATCACAGAGGCATCATGGAGACGAATTTAGTCTTATAACAAACAGTATTTACTGTGAAACTGCATTGCATCAAACCTCCATGAATCTCCATGATTTTGATCCGTAACATGCTATGACAGCTGACTTAAAAATACGCAATATCATTTTTGGGTCTCATGACCTATGATGCGTACACACATATGTTGTGTCTCAATCTTTAATTAGTTCCTAAAAATTAGATTGACCTTTAAGATTGAGGGACAGTAATTTTCATGTGTATAGATTTTATAATGATTTTTTTTTACATGTTTAAAATGGGAAATATTTTGTCAGTACTCTACTGATGAAGTTTGAATATTTGCGGAGAAGTTATGCGGGAAAGCTCTAACACTTTTTAAGATGTGGCAATTGTATGTAACCTTAAATCGCGGAGATTCAGAGCATTTTTTAAAGGAGAAACTCCATGGATTTCTAGAGTTTGCATTGACTGTGATCACATAGGAAGCACAAAACTTGTACATATAGTGTGAGCTGTACTGTAAAATGCTTAAAACATACCTGCCATAATTTTTCTGGCCATTTCCGGGACTTTGATATCGAATTTCCGGGATTTGAGCCGATTTTCCGGGACATACAACTATTCATATACTTTCAATGCCCTACCATTTGCAGTACACAAAATTGGACGGGATTCCGTTTTTGGCGGGAAAAGCCATGCACGTCTTTCAAATACACATCAGTATCATCAGTTTCATAGCTTTTATTTTAGTTGCAAGAGCATAGTAATTGGCAGGCTTGCAGAAATGTTTCAATCGGTCCGACCACCCGACTATTATTCCCCCACCCCTCTGAACCACTTCAAAAAAAACGTTCGCTTGTATTTACGAGTGGAGAAGGTAGGAGGACGAGTATAATTTTCTGATCGAACATCCTGCAGAACGAGTGCAAAATCCGCAAGAAATATACCGATGGATGTGTATATCATAACGTCACAGTTTACCGACAGTATATTCTCCATGTAATACGCTGTCAAAACGAAACCGGAAGCGTGAGTAAGGGGGAGCACTTTGCCTTTTTTAATTCAGTAAACCGCACAGTACCGTTGATCATTTTTCTCTGGTCACCAGGACTGGTGATGCAGGACGAATAGAAATTTTTGTCACTCGTCCTCGATTGTGTAGCAGTAATCATAAATTAATAACTGTGTACCATTAACTAATTAACATCATAAACTCAAATTCAAGTTGAATCACGGGCGTTTGATGACAGCGGCGTCTATGCTTCGTATTACTAGTATCGGCGCGATTTGATCGAACATTACAATATTTATGCACGTTTGCATTAAATTTAATTTAAAGTAGCATCTCTATTAACACCAATTACCGCGGCAACAGTCTTTGAAAGGGGCATATATTTTACAAATTAATTAATGCACCGCAAGTCGATAAATCGATAGCCGATAGCGGTCATTTGTTAATTGGTTATCAATGACACGCGGTGTATTCACCGAATCGGAACATATTATCATAACGAATAATTAAAGAATTAGTGGCGTGTCAAAAATTTGATTGGCCTGATCAAAGGTATGCGCATTTTTCATGTTTTCCGGGACATCGGATGTCTTTCCGGGACTCCGGGACGGGCCCTCGATTTCCGGGACAATCCCGGACGATCCGGGACGTATGGCAGGTATGCTTAAAAACATTTTTGCAGTTTCATGAAGAAAATGAAGGTGATGAAAAATGTGAAAAGGCAGACAAATCTAAGCCATTATGGTTTTGAAAGACAAAAGCTAAGCTAATTCAAAACAAGCAAAGTAATCTGGCTTATTTTAATTTTATTTTGATTGCACATAAAGGTTAGTTTATCTTCAGCTTATATTTTTAGGGGATAAACTTTTTCTTTACTTTTAGTTGAAAGGAGGCGGAGATTCAACATAAATGACAGAATCAAAGAGCTTGGAACACTTCTTCCTCGCCATATAGACCCGTATGTACCTAGCCTTACTCACTTTTCTTCGTGAGTAAATTATTCACTCATCCCATGTTTCCATTATTACAAAAAAAACTAATGTACAACAAGGAACTAAATAGAATAAAGGCAAGTGAAGTTGTGGATTAAGGTCATATCTCCTGAAAGGTTGTCTGTCTGCTTTGTCTGGTTTTATCTGATAAATAATAATATAAAGTACACACAAGTAGTGAAACACTGGATTGAAGTCCAGTTTTAGATAATATATTATTTAATAAAGAACAACTTCCATATTTTACAGAAGAAATATATTGTGATGCATAAATTGATACTGGATAAATACTTGTGTTAAATTTAAACAAAAAAAACTACAGTTACTTTAGGCCAAATTTCCTTGTCAAGACCACAGACACTTGGGGTATAGAAATTGTACTTGTTTCACAAATGCGAAGCCATAAGGAACTCATATTCCAAGTTTGGTGCCTCTCTGAGAACATTTCAGTAATTGATAGAATTCGCTGTAATACCTTAAAAATATAAAGATATAAATGTTTGTCAGATGTAAACATTCAACACGCGTTGATTTACATCACGTATTTTTCTCGTTCAATGTATATCACAAACAATACTGATGTCAGTCGACGCAGAAATGATTTATATCTTTATATTTTTACGTTCATGTAACTCAAAATACCTGTTATCCGTGTTTGCCGACAAAATTTGTTACGAAACTCCAATATTTCAGAAAATTTCCTGATTTTACACAATCTTTCGAGAATTAGTCTGCTTGAGGAGAATTATAGTCAAACAGAACATATTCTGTGAGGAAACTGTCAAGTGTGCAAAGTTAAAAAACACTTTAAACATCATTAAAACTATCACAAAATAAAAAGATAAACTTTTTTTTTTTTTTTAAATCAAAGTCAGTGTTTATTAGTGCTTTTTTTAAATTTTGAAATGTCAGTGCTAGAAAGAAAAAAAATCAATTTACATAGTGGTTACCGCATGTGTTCTTCTAGTTCCTTTATGTACTGCGCTCTGTGTATTAAAGATCTGGGTAAGTTAGGGAACCAGCAGAGCACCTGTCGAAAGATTGTGTAAAATCAGAAAATTTTCTGAAATATTGGAGTTTTGTTACGAATTTTGTTGGCAAACACGGATAACAGGTATTTTGAGTTACATGAACCTAAAAATATAAAGATATAAATCATTTCTGCGTTGACTGACATCAGTATTGTATGTGATATACATTGAACGAGAAAAATACGCGATGTAAATAAACGCGTGTTGAATGTTAACATCTGACAAACATTTATATCTTTAAATTTTTTAGGTATTACAGCGAATTTTATCAATTACTGAAACGTTCTCAGAGAGGCACCAAATTTGGTATACGAGTTTCTTATGGCTTCGCATTTGTGAAACTAGTACAATTTCTATACCCAAAGTGTCTGTGGTCAAGACTGGAATGGTGAGCAAAGCTATCAGCTTTAATCTACACATCTAAAGTTGTCATATTATAGTCGTGATTGATGAAAAAAATTCAATCATTTATGTACATGTATTATAATATTATGGCTAATATGGCTTCATGAAAATCATGTAAAGCATGAAAAAAAAAAGTTTTTAAAACTTATCAAAGCATTAAATAAAACGTGAAATGGAGTCGGTTTACTGTGGGAAATGTGAATAATTTTAGAAAATATATCACAGAGTACGTAGAGATCTAGTTGTGATTCGCAGATACAACAGAACAGAATTACGATATTTTTTAAATAATTACAGTTGAAGAAAGCACTGAATGCTTTACAGCATTAGATCTAGAATAAATATTGCTTGTCACTCTGTTATCATTGTCTTGTCATAGCTCTGTCAGAAAGAAATAAGAAATTTTTAACAGTGCTTTTAAAGCTTTGAATTGTCATCTGGTTGATTATATATTTCAGTAGCTAGCCCTGTTTTTTACAGACTTTCTCTTGATGCTGTGTTCTATGTTAGTAACTGATTTCTTACAGAGATATGCGACAGAACAAGGGTTCAATTTTAAAGGCATCAGTTGATTACATTAAAAAACTTCGAAAAGATCAGGACCGCTTGAGACAGGTGGAGGAGAAACAAAGACAGACTGAGTTACAGAACAGAAAAATGATGCTAAGAATACAGGTAGGTAAATGATTATGTGATGAAATACCTGGTACTGTGATGGTTGGATATAGGTAGGTAACTGATAGTGTTGTTGTTTGATTACCTTGTAATGTGATGATTATATCACAGGTAGGCTACTGATAATGTGATGGTTGGATTACCTGGTACTGTGATTGTTTGACACAGGTAGGCTTCTGATAGTGATGGTTCCATTACCCAGTACTGTGATTGCTTGACAAAGGTAGGCTCCCGATAATGTGATGGTTGGATTACCCAGTACTGTAATTTTTGACACAGGAAGGCTTCTGATAATGTAATGGTTGGATCACCTGGTACTGTGATTGACACAGGTAGCTTCTGATAATGTGATAGTTGGATAACCCGGTACTGATGGTTGGATTACCTGATACTGTGATTGTTTTATACAGGTAGGCATCTGATAACGTGATGATTGTATTACCTGGTACTGTGATTGTTTGACACAGGTAGGCTTCTAATAATGTGATGGTTGGATTACCTGGTACTGTGATTGCTTGACAAAGGTAGGCTCCTGATAATGTGATGGTTGGATTACCCAGTACTGTAATTTTTGACACAGGTATGCTTCTGATAATGTAATGGTTGGTTTACATGGTACTTTGATTGTTTGACACAGGTAGCTACCGATAATGTGATAGTTTGATTACCCGGTACTGATGGTTGGATTACCTGATACATGATTGTTTTATACAGGTAAGCTTCTGATAACATGATGATTGGATTACCTGGTACTGTGATTGTTTGACACAGGAAGGCTTCTGATAATGTGATGGTTGTATTACCTGATACTGTGATTGTTTTATACAGGTAGGCTTCTGATAACGTGATGACTGGATTACCTGGTACTGTGATTGTTTGACACAGGTAGGCTTCTAATAATGTGATGGTTGGATTACCTGGTACTGTGATTATTTGATACAGGTAGGTTTTTGTTAATGTTATGGTTGGATTATCTGGTATGTGGTGGTTGGATCACAGGTAGGTTACTGATAACGTGATGGTTGTATTACCTGGTACTGTGATGGTTTGATTCAGGTAGGTTACTTATAATGTTATGGTTGTATAACAGGTAGGTTACTTATAATGTGATGGTTTGATTTCCTAGTTCTGTGATGGTTGGATCACAGGTAAGCTACTGATAATGTGATGGTTTGATTACCTGGTACTGTAATAGTTGCATCATAGGTAGGTTGCTGGTACTGTGATGGTTGGATCACAGGTACGTTACTGATAAAGTAATGGATGAATTACCTGGTACTGTGATGGTTTGATACAGGTAGGTAACTGTTTTGTGATTTAGATTACCTTGTATTGTGATGGCTAGATACAAGTAGGTTAATTTTACTGTGATGGATTACCTGGTACTGTGATGGTTAATACAGATAGGTTACTGATTCTGTAATGGTTGAATTACCTGGTACTGTGATGGTTGAATACAGGTAGGCGTCTGATATTGTGATGGTTGGATTACCAGGTACTGTTGAAAAGAAAGAAGTATGCTGTAATAGAACTTGAAAATACTACAGTGTTTATGTTTATGCCAGAATTTTGTGGTTTAATTAAAAGAATCTGCTTCTACACAATTTATTATTTCATCATCAGTTTTGTAACAGTTTCAGTTAGAATCAGAAGTCATAGCTTTTACTAGATTTTTGAGTAAACAAAGTACATGCAATAATTCATCTGAGAAAACAAGTTTGTTAACAACTTCAGTACTTTTTAAAACTATTTATAATGAAATTGTTTTACCTCACTACAGCTTGGCAATATTGTTGTATTTTAGCAACTGGAACTCTTGATGAAAGCCCAGGGTTTGAACACAGGATTCTCAGATGACATCCAAAGCCTTACTACAATTGTGCAGCCTAATGTTGTCAATAACTTGAATGTACGACACCAAATCAAATCAGACAGAAACAATTCAGCTCCAGATTTGCATTACACACAGCAAGAAATTCCAACAACTGTGACAACAACCTTGAACTTAGATGACATCATGGATGACAGTTCATCCGGACTTTCTGCTGACCCCATGTTATCATCACATCCTGTCAGTCCAAACATAGACGATGAAAGCATGGATTACGGTTTATGAAAGTGACAAACATTCCAATTTGAGTATATATATTTGTATAGCAAATTCCATGGTAAAGAGGCAACTACAAAGTTTAAAAAACTACATGCATCTTTGAAGTCTCTCTTCCTGTAAACAAAAATAAGCACACTATTTCAGGCAGCTATTACAGACATTTGTACCCTGTTGTGTCACAGTTTAGAGCAGTTGTCTTTGACAGAGTTAGAAATACAATTGGTATAACTTTTTATTTTCAAGAAGATTACATGAAGTATCGTGTTCTACAATGTGACAGGTTAAAAAACTGGTTTGTTAGTAACTGTTTGAAAAGTGTACAAAGTTACAGTTTAGAAAGAAATCATATCTAACCTCAAAGGAAACTTCATAGAGTGGTTGAGTGCTTCTAGAAATCTACTGCAGTGTGTTTAATCATTTATTGTGCATGTTATTCTGAAAACTGAAAAATCACTGTATTTAGATTTTTATAGTTGCAATAGTGATATTTTTAACCTTGGAATTAAAATACTATCCCTGCTGGCAGGCTGAAATGGTTTCATCATTTTATCCAGATTACTTGTTTTAAACTTCAACCATTTGCATACATGTACTATCTTAGAAATGTTGACATTACTGCCATTTTATAATTATTTTAGAGTTGAGAATTAAGTAACAATAATTGTATTTTTTCGGATTAGCCTACTTTTCTCTGAGATACAAAAACTTCAGTAAGAGACTTCAAGATCACCAAACATTCACTTTCATCAATTTGTCTTCACATACAAGTGTATACAAGCATTATAACATAGCATCTCTCTACCATTACAGTTTTATTCTGAAGAACATAATTGTTCATGCCTGTAACCACCTTAAGTAAGAGGATTATTGTTCATGCCTGTAACCACCTTAAGTAAGAGGACCTCAGAGCTGTCTACCTCTTCTTGAATGATTCTAGTGTTTGTTTAAAACACAAGCTGGTGATATTTGTAGGGTTTTCAACAAAGCTATAACTCTGTCTATTATGTGTAAGGTATAAGCCTGCAAACATGAATTAATTAGATGTTAAGCCCATTATTGATGATGGGAATTGAGAATCACTTAAACAATTTCAATAGGACTGTGTAGCCTAGTAATTGAGAAAAGAAATATTGGGAAGGTAATGAGTGTGTTAAGGGGTAAATAAAAGGTTTTAGGGCAGAGAGAAATAAACATTTAAGAAAAGTTATTTGAAGATTGATTTTTTTCAGCATTCGAAATCAGTTAACTAAGCTTTGAATAGATCTGTTCAACTGCTTCAGTTTAATAACATATTTTTATTGTAAATTTTTGTTTGGTTGTTTTACATTGGTCGAATGCAGATATGTTTTATTAGCTCATCTGTTTTAAGCAGGCGTCCTTGTCATTGACGTCTTGCAAAAATGTTAATGTAGCTGATTATTCATTAACCATAGTAGACCTCTACCATGTTGGTTCAAATCATGAACTTCAGGAAATATATTGGCCCTGCCCTGGGGTTTATATATAGTTACATAGGAAAAACTTTGAAAATCTTGATGCAGAGCTTCGTAATTTGATGTATGGCATCCTCTAGCCAACCTTTAGCAAGATTGTTCATATTATGTCCCTGTGGTGAAAATTAGCTCATTGCAAGGGGACACTTGGTTTTGCATTGACTTTTATAGCAAAAAACTTTTAATGGGAAAGCACAAAGCCTAGAACTTAACTATGTACTTACATGCTATGGGAAGGTCCCCCCCCCCCCCCATAAAAAATCCCTCCTACCACTTTTTTTCTTTTTCTTAAAGGGATGAGAGAGTACACTTGCTACTTCAACTATGAAAAACTATGTATAATGTGTTGTATACATGTAGCATGTAGGAATGCATTTGATGTTAAACTGTTGGTTATAACATTTTAATCCTTAGGTGCTACTCATTAAGAATTCCTGAAATAGATCCATTATGTTAAGAAATATTGTTGCTGTTTTTGTTGGCCATTAATTGAGTAATGTCATGTACATTTGTTATGTTTAGATATTTATTTTTTATGACCTTAACCTAGTAACTTTCAGATATGATAATGTAAACACAACTGTCTCCAGTTTTCTTTCTTTTAACCTGCTGAATTTTGATACTGAAGTTCAAATTATTTTTTTATTCTTTTACAGTTTTTCTGAAAACAGTATGTTCTAGTGCTGGAAAGTTTCACATGATTTTTCAGTTTTGTAGACATTAATTTCATACTTATAAAGCATTAAGTCTGTTCATATGTGCTGTCAGCATTTAAAAGCAATAATCCATATATATATTAAACAAGCTGTTTCCACTTCACCGGTAGGACCAGAAACTAGGGTTAGAGTTAGCCTGTACCAGAAACTAGACTGTTTAGATCAGTAGGTGTAGAAAGAATCTGTTCTTTTGTCTATGCAATGTGAATACAGCTTTCCTTTTTGTTTTTGTACATATGAATCTTGTAAAAAGTACATGTAAATGTTACCATAAAAATGAACTAGTTCCTTTCTTATCTACACTTATTTCTGTATTTGTAACTTGTGTTATAGTATGGTTTCAAAGTTTTATTTGAATACAGTAATGAATACTTAGGGCTTGTAGTTGACAGATTACTAGTATGTTGTGTTGTTAAACATGTATTAACTGCTTGTGACCACCTGTGAAAGGAGAGATTGTTGCTTGTAAAGTTGATATGTTTGATTCAAATGTTGACATTTATTTTGACCACCCTTTATTTAGTTCGCAACATTACAAGATGTTACTTGCAAGTAGCTGATAGCATTTTAATCTGCAGTCACTGCAATTTGTTTATTACGTACATCAGTCAATTATAATTCATTTAATTCAGCATATATAAAAACCCTGTATTTTTATCTGTTTACCTTATACTAGTGAGACATCAATGTTCCCCAACAAAACGTTTGCAGAGTGGGGTGGGGGTGTGTGTATATAGATGTATAGAAGTCATCTTATGGTTGGTCAGTCCACTGCAGAGTGGGGAGGGGGTGTGTGTATATAGAAGTATAGAAGTCATCTTATGGTTGGTCAGTCCACTGCAGAAACCTTATAATATGAACTTAAACATTTCTGGGACTGTCAATTTTAAACTTTGTATGCATGTTCACTTATAAGTGCAAATGCACTGAACATGTTTTTCATGCGGGCCATTGCGCACTCTGCTGTTTTACAGCCCGTTATAGCAAAATCTTGTGATGCAAACTACTACCACATTTCTAGGACTATCAGTTTGAAACTTGGTGTGCTTGTTCCCTGGTAAGTGTACATGACACATATTTTTCATGCCTGCAGATGCCATTGTTGCAGTTTCATGGCCCCTCGTAGCAAAATCTTGTGACTCTAGCTTCTTCCTCATTTCTAGGACCATAGATTTGAAACTCACTGTGCAGGTTCACAAATAAGTGTAGATGTGTGTGACACATTTTTCATGCACGCCAATGTGCTATCTGGTTTAACATGCTGTCATAGCAAAATCTTGTGATACAAACTACATCAACATTTCTAGGACAGGCGATTTGAAACTTTTTGCCTTTTCCTCTGATAGGACAGTATTCAGTGATAGCTGTAGTTATTATTGTTGAACATTATCACAGTGAAGTCATGTTTGATGTACAAAAGGACATGTGCAATAGGCTTGACACAACATTTGAAAGCTTGCTTGTTTGTGTCTTGTTGAGATCACATTGTAAATATTCCATTCACCTTTTCTACAGTGTTTGGATGTTTGTAAATGGAAAGTTGAAGGCATGCATATTTAAGATGTTTGAGATATATAACACAAGTTAAACATTTGTTTAAACTGTTTAATTCAAATTCTTAGTTCACAAATGTTACTGAAGAGCTTTTATTGCCATGGGAAAACATATAAACAAATAAGCAAAAAAAAAGCAAGATTTTAAAACTTTTTTTCCAGATAAGAAATTGTTTTTCTAGTGAATATACATGTATTTATGTACTGTTCTTTTTGACTTAGACCGAAGAGACATAATTATTTTCTTTATCATATATTCACGTAGAAGATTGGCATATAGATGTGTTGAATGCTAATACATATGTATCATAAAGCTTGTCATATACTTCTGAGATATACACTAATAAAGAATGATTTTGAACAATGTTACAGTCTAGTGCAAACTTTCCTATAATTGTATAAATACAACTTCTGACAACTGTGTCAAAGAATCGATTCTTTGTCTCAGTGGTTAGTGTTGCTCTTAGATGTGCTAAGATATGAGTTTGAATCCCGCTCTGGGTTATGTTTTTAAGATGCATTGCGTCTTTCTGTTATGGACTTTCTTGTTCGTAAGATGGGGGCTTGTCCAGGATAACATCTCATGGACTTAGTTATAAAAAAAGTCTTTCAAGACTTCTGTATGTCTTTTGATCTAAAAATACACAAAACCATTTGTCATCATAAATGATTACTTTTTCAAGAGGGGATGTGTTATGGTCTAGTGCATACCTTCCTAGAATTGTATAAATACAGCCTGTGACAACTGCATCAGGGAATTGATTCTTTGGCTCAGTGGTTAGAGTGTTGCTCTTAGATTTGCTAAGATAGGAGTTTGAATCCCGCTCTGGGTTGTGTATTCTAAGATGCATTGCATCTTTCTGTTATGGACTTTCATGTTCGTAAGAACAAGAAGATATTGCATTATGTTTCATGTGCTGACAGTTCAGATTGAAAATACATGTACTCTTATCCATGTCTGTTCAAATGTAGGCTGTTTTGTCTCAATAAGCATGTCCCACTGTTTACAGAGCTACACTTCTTAAACTTTCAATAAAAACTGACTGATGCATGTTGCTGTGTACCTTCAGTTTTTGTAATGCATTTCTAAAAGTGCAGTTACTGCCCTTAACAAGCTAAGAACAAACACTCCTGTTGAAATTCTATGGAACATTAAAAGTAATGATAATGAACTCTGGTTATTTGTTGAATCAGGCCAAAGTAAGTGCTCTTAGACCTTGTCAGTTATAGTTGTATGAATGTGTGATGCTTAGTGAGCCTTAAATGGTTATATATTTCTATTAAGACTGTAGGATAGCTTATCAAAATGAGAATTTGTGCACCTACAGAAGCTTATGTTCAGACCCTAGTCTGGCTAGAAGATTGAGGAATGTTGTTGGCAGGGTTGGTGAGGTGGTTGTCAAGACTGTACGGGATTTGTTCAATAACCAGTTATAAAGGAAACATTCAAATAAAAGAATATATTTAGATTGAAAAACGTCAAAAGTTGAAAATGCTTTTTGGGTCAGTAGGCCATAGTTACAATCAAAAAAAAGGTTATGATCAGAAAAAAATAATTAAAACTTTCTTGAGGCCAGTATGACCCAATGTTCATGTTTGTTTTGATATGAAGGGTTCTAAACTTGGTCACTGGGCTAAAAATCATAATATAGTAAAGCATAGAACAGAAATATGATTTCAAAGCAGAGCATATTTATATGTTTATCTGAACATTTGTTTTCATGATTTTAAGGTCAGGTCCTAACCTGTCTTCCATTAGCTCAGAAAATAGGACACAAGAGTAGATAATAAGAAATCAGTGACGACATTCTTGAGGCCATATATTTCAAATGATAAAGAAACTTAACTATCTAATTGATCTGATGGTCTCCACCAATCTGGATCTTATAAAAATGTGTTTGGTTGAGACCAAAACATATACCACTTGCTTGAATCCTAGGAAAATCCTAGGAACACTGTAGAGGCCACACAATCTTTATGGAAGTTTGGTACATTTTTAAGAATTGAAGTAAAGGAAAATCTGAATAGAACCTTACTTTCATAAAGAATGAATTCTACCCTAAGAATCTTCTTTCCTATCACCAAGTCAGAGTCATGGCGCCTATATCAAAGTTACTGATCTTTGTAAGGCTGTTCTTTTCATGAAACTTTGCCAGTATTTGTCAAAGAATTCCTCTCCATGCAAAACTCTGAATTCTATGGCAACTCTGAACATTTTCTTGTGTGAAACTTCAAAGACCAGAGCTATGAAATTATCTAATGGACCAAGATTGTTTAATTTAGTTCCCGTTGATCATCAATGACAATGGTGATGGGTCACATATTTATATAGAAATAGATATCAGTTTGACTTTTACTGTCTGAAATTCGCAAGACTTAACGTTGAAATGTTCTCTTGTGTGCCTCTTCCAAGAATGTTTAAACGTGGACCACTTGGTCAATCTCAGTTCATCCTCAGGGATTAAATGTCTTGAATAGAAATTCTTAATAAAATATTTTGAATATCTTCTTATCATATGTGCCAAATAGTACCGATCTTTGATACTTGGCATCCTTTTCCTCTGTGTAGACTTCTAGTTAATAGTTACCTTATTAAAGACACAGAGCTTAGAAAGACCGTTACAATAAACTTAAGCGTTAATATTCTTTATTTTGGAAGACATTTGCGTGAAGCTTGCCACATCGCTTGCAAGGAGCTAATTGTGAGATTTTTGCTCGGCCGTTGTCCACTATCTGTTGTCTGTTTATAATTTCTTCAGCTGATGTCTCTCCTAAACCACGAACTTGATGTTGTTGACGCTTGGCATGTTCCACTTCTGCACTTCGCGTTTGGTCTAAGACATGGGTAGAACTCTAAGAAACGGCAATCTATCGAAAATACATGTAGTCAAGTCAATATGTTAGTGATATTTTTGAATTTTACTGACCTGTATATATAAAAATGAACCAAATGGTCCTGGGTCGCACATTTTTACTTTACGACAGCGGGTAGGGGGCTGGGGGGGGGGGGGGTGCATAAAAATGTTGAAGAATTTCTTATCGCAAGATATTACTATGATGGGCCTTAAAAACACAGCGGAATTGGCATCAGGGTTGGGTAGCATTACTTGTAAAAGTAATGCATTAAATTACCATTATTTAGCCAAAATGGTGCATTGAATTAGCATTAGCATTACCCATATTTCCAAAAGTAATGCATTAAATTACCATTATTTTGGGTTGCATTATCATTACATTAAGCATTACTTTTAGAGTTATAATACAAAATATACTTATCATTTTACATAACCTGTTTATTTCTTATTTATAAACACTTTTGATAGAAAGCACTGTCTTTAGGTTACATTTAGTGTCATGTTTAACTTCATACAAAATTCAAATCTAAACACATGCAGCCTTAATTTTATCCGCTGTAAATTTATTAAAGTTTGTCAGCGTTACATTTTATTAGCATAAGCTGCTCAAATGTGTTATCGTTCAGTCTGTTTCGATCTGGCCTAAAGACCTTGCCAGCAATGGAAAATAGCCTCTCTACAGATGCTGAGCTAGCAGGAATAGCCAGATACTTTGCAGCAAGCTCAGATAGTATCGGATATTTGAAACACTGTTCTTTCCAAAATACAAGTGGATCTGCTTGTCTGTCAATGGTGTCCTCTTTCAAATATTCTTCTACTTCTTGCTCTCCTGTGCCTGAAGGATTTCTTGTGCGTTTAGGGGTAGACGGTAGGAAACTGAAAAAGTCATCAGCGTCCTGTTCAATTTTCGAACGCTTGCTGGGTGGGGATAGTGTTTCGTCCTGAAATAGCAAAATTTCTCTGAAACTTAAAAACTGTTGGCTGCAGTTGATCTTTTGTTGATGGAGCTATCTTCTCTATAGAAACTTCAGGATGTTTCTTCTGAAATATAACATACATATATTTCTGTGACATAATTATGTATACATGTTTTATTATTGATGAATTTTCAATTGATGCGAATTTTTAAAAAACAAAAATACAGTCTGTTTTAAAACTGAAGAAAATGTTGAAAGTAATGTAACGTCTTACCTTCATATGTGTGATAAAGTTAGATGTGACCCTCAAACTCCCAGATATGAATTTTGCACAGTGCATACATTTGACATGAATTTTTTTTGATTTATCTTCTTCAAATGCACTTTTTGGCACATCAAAATGCTTTAAAACATTCATTTTTTATTGTCAACCTAAATGTTGCTATTTCCACAGACTTTCTAAGTATGACTGAGCAAACAAGAAATCAAATTCACTCAACGAAATTGTATTGTAATCATCAGATTTTACAATCATTTTATAAGCCTGCAATTATCATGATTATAGATTATAAATACATTGAGATTTTTTCCCTTTGTGTTCTGATTGAAAAGGTAAGGTATGATCAATGCATATACTATTATGTAAAAGAAGTGTTATATTATTTTCGGTATTTATTAAGTACCTGCTTTATGGAGTAAATTAAGATTTGTGTCCATCAATATCAACTGGTGAAAGTAAATAACCACAAAATAATTCAGATTAATGCCATGCATTAGCATTAGCATTAACAAAATTTGCATTAAATTACCATTACTTTTAATGCAAAAAACTTGGCATTAATCATTACTTGTCATTATTTGAAAAAAGTAATGCATTATTAATGCATTAGCATTAATAATTGAATTGACCCAACCCTGATTGGCATGCATGAAAAACAAATCAAGCACATGTATATTTATTGGTAAACATGCACACGTACCAAGTTTCAAAACAATAGTGCTAGAAATGTCGAAGTTGTTCACGTTACCAGATTTCTTCAAAAAACCGACCCACCGACCGACCAACCAACCATAGGATGACTTCTTGAAACACTACCAAACAAACTTTGGCGGGGTTATAATAAGATTTTCAAAGTTGTCCCTGAAAGACATAAAGAAAAAATAAGCCCCATCCCTAGCGGCCATGATATTCTACGGATCGCAATAAATTTTAACAATTTATATAGAGGGTCACCCAAAGAATATTTGTGCCAATTTATTTTCAAATTGGACCTGCAGTCTCTTAGTAGATTTTTAAAGTTTCCTATATAGTCACATAAGTGCCAGACTATTTTAAAGTGAACCCGCCATTCTAAGAAGATTTTAGAACTTTCCTATATAGATATATTTGGAAAATAAGTCGCACCCGTAGCGGCATTTTTTAGTTTAACAAACCTGCAGTACTTTGATTTAATAAAACAAAATATAGTTTAACAAAAAAAAAACAACAACAACAACAAAAAACATTCTACATCTACATGATACTGCTTCACAATCAACAATTGATTATACTAAGCAGGCGCGTTGTCTGTGAATAGCTGTTAAGATATGTTAAGTGCAAAGTTACTAGAATTTCAAAATAAAAGAAACTACAAAACTAAAGTTAAAAAGGTAAAAACAGTGTATAGATTTAGAACTGGTGGAAAGGATGCAGCTGTCCAGTAAAGGTGTCTATACTGGGACTATTATGTTATCGATATATTTATAACATTGTAGAATGGTTTTATGCTTTATTGTACATCATACAAGAGCAAACTCTAAACTAACTGTTCACAACAACAGAATATACAATATATATAGTAATGGAACAATAACTCTAAGATCATATACAGCTCATTATATATATAGTGTTGCGTCCCTTGGTACATGTAACAAGCAGTTACACAACAGGGACTAGCTTGCAAGGACACAGGCAGACCATTCCACAGACGAATACTTCTTGCGAAGAATGAATGGGAATTATATTGTGTCCTTGAATGTGGTATAAGATAGTTCAGGTTTCTTGTGGGTGTCAGGTGGTGATGGTCAACCCTAACAAGATTGTGTTGGATCTTATACAAAATAGTGACAGAGCTGATGTTACGTCTTTGTTCTAAGGTTTGCCATTTTAGATCCAACAACATTTGGGACACACTACTGGTGTAATTATAATCATTAGTTACATATCTGGAGGCAGATCTTTGAACTTGTTCTAATTTATAGATTAAATATTTTTGCCAAGGATGCCAAACCGTAGAACGGTATTTTAACTGGGGCCTTACATAAGTTTTGTAGGCAGTTTCTTTGACCTTTTTATTTGAAGTTTTAACATTTCTTTTAATGAACCTGAGTGAATTTTTGGCTTTAGATGTTATGTTGTTGATGTGATTGGTCCAGGAAAGGTCTTTACTTATTGTTACGCCTAAAGTCTGTCCCAACTAATTTTGAAACCTTCCTCACAGCATTTAAACATAGAATTCCTGCAACATAATGGCATTTTCATATTCCTTATATAAATATCTCCAGACACTTTTTTTCATTTTATCTTTCTTGTTTTTTGTTTTGACAAATTTCGCCTTTAAATAAATTTCTCCATAGACAGTAATGCAAATGACGCAACGTAGTATTTTCAAAATGGCGGCGCCCATACGTATGTCAGCTGGGGATCTTCTCAAACTAATTTTGGGGGAAGTTGCATTCCAGTTTGCTTTACATTTTGTTTTAATTGTCAAAAGAAATATGAGAATTATATTGTTTTCTTATCTTATAGTGAGACATGCGATGTTTTTACTGTGGTGTAGGTTAATTATAAAAGTAAATTGTTTTTAATGCACGTTTAAATATGCGGCTACACATAATATTATATTCACTTAATATTTCAGCCTATGATCTCATTCTTCTGAGAAAATCATTATTTGTACGACCTTTCACTAGCAGTACGGGGCTTATCAGTAGTTATATGTTTACAGTTTGCTCTAGTTTCTTATCCAATCAGAGATGCCATATTCAGTTTAAATTTGAAGAATATATCCCATAAAATAATCTGTATGAAAAAATAAGCGACTTATTTTCTTTGATATGAACAGCGCGAGACATGTGGTATGTGGGCGGAGTTATGCAAAATAGCTAGAAAAACATACGGGCATTATAAACTGAACTGTAGATGTAGAAAAAAAACCTCGTGACAACTTGAATGACAGGCAATCGACATCTTTTTGGGCTCTAGAGGTGTCCATCAAAATTCGTGTATAATCTTTGCATCTGGCTGTTGGTCTATTGTATATAGGAGTAGCCGGAGACTTAAGTATTGGTTTATACAAGATAACATTACAACGTCACAAAACATAAGGTCCGCTGATAAAGACTGTTTAGTTACAGTGAATACTTATTTGACTGGTCATTTTGCCATCACGCACCTCAACCACATATTGAAACGGTCTGAGACATTAATGTGTTACGCCTGGTTTGCACTGTTTGAATTTAGTGTTATAAATGAAGTAAATGTTTAGTAGCCAAGGATTTTGATCAGGTTTGCACTTACTGCCATTTCATTTATAAACAAGATGTAAATTACCGCGCGCACCTGTTTAGGTTAATTGGAAACGGCAAAGGCGGTAATTATGAAGCGTCACGCTGTATGAAACATAACGCTTCATAGAGTAACTACCTTTCAAAAGCCCAAATTTTCCAAAGCCACGAACAGGCTGAAGGCTTCAGTGGCAATAGTAATTTGACAACAAAAACGAATAAGCAAATAAATGAGCAAAACTTTTATCAACCAAACATGACCTCCAGAAATCTCAGACAGTTACCTGTCCAGTAGATGAAATAGTTTCTATGCTAATCGTCTAGCTTCTCCTGTCAAATATTTTTGAGTGAATTTATGGGCAAACATGAAAGGGAAATTAGTGAAGCGAGCTCTTAAAACCAGCTGTAAAGTTGTATATAAATAGACAAGTATAAATGAGTCGCCCTACTGGGGAAATATTTAGTATAGCGATAATAATTTTTTAAAGACATGCTCTCTCTCACAGGCTATTGATTTTTTATCACTTGATTACATTTGCCAGTTATGTGGTTCAGAAAATAAAACACGACACCTGGAATGCTGTTGTACTGATATTTACAACTTCATAACTTTTCACGTGTCATTAAATATCACAGTACCAATCATTTCAACAACCCTGCAAAGGGGGGGTTAAATTTTTCTCTCCAGTTTTCAGAGAACAAGTAGTACACAAGCTGGCCTATCGTTCGCTAGTGATCTGATTGAATTGAAAGCAATTAAAATTATTGAGAATACCCCTGTATAAAAGTACGTCACATATTATACACACGTGATAATTTATGACGTCAGATATTAGAGGGTGCATATTGAAAGTTGATTGGATATAAAGTATGCCGGCCTATGTATTTGTGTAAAGTTAAGAGGCGCATTTTTCAAAAAGTCGTCAGTGTCAGCGGTGTAAGAGTTGGATAGAACGTGTGTAATTCTTAGATAACTGTATTAATCTGTGTTGTTAAAAGCAGGATGATATGATGAAATTCGGTAAACTGATGGACTGTAAAATCAGGTTTATTTGAACTATACGATTTGAAAATACTGAATCAAAGTTATTGTTTCACTTGTATAGTTCAGCTAGTACCTGAAAAAACAACATTTAAAAAATATCACGGATAAATTCACTCGTTGATTTGAATTCGCGTTTTAAAATTAATGTGGATTTGGAGTTCTGCATAGTGTGTGAGTTTGCAGTTATAACGACGTAATTAGGAATATTCTGTAATAAAGGATACATTCAAATGGAAATTATGGAAAATAATTTTACAAGTAAGTGGATCTTATACCTCTTTATTCATACAGTAGCAGTGTTAATGTTAGGAAAATTTCCTAAAAAGTCGCGTTCAACCGTTTGGGATGATAATAATGGGATAAATAGCTTTTATTTTTTCTTATCTAAACTATTTCTCAGTTTGTTTATTTTTCTACAAAATATATCAGCATATAATTATACTACTTACTTACAAACATTTTTTCTTGCGTTTAAACAAATAATTGTGAAACTCCCCCCTGTTCTTTCGTGAGCGATTTCCCGCATTTCTTCAAATAAGAGAGCCATCGGCAATGGCGTCACGGTGTAAACAACAGTGATTTGCCATAGAGAAAAATCGACGGAGGTCTATATGAAAACGGGAAATTTAAGAAGAAAATCCTTGAAATTCCTGAGGGTGACTTTTTTCTTTATCGCAAAAATGCAGTTTATTTGTCGAAATGAGTTGAGGATAAACCAATCTAGGCCAAAGTTGGGGTTTCAAAATGGGATGGGGCAGACTTTAAATATTTAGCTGCCTCTGTGGTTTTCAGTTCAATACCATGAAGTTTGTAAGGGAATATGACAGGATGTTTTTTTCGGCTGATTCTAAGGATTTCACATTTATCAGGGTTGAATTCCATGGACCAATCAGATTCCCAGTTTTCAAGACTATGAAGGTCATTTTGAAGGGTTTCTGCATCTCGGGTGAATTTGATGGTTAGATAGACTATTGTATCGTCTGCGAGTAGTCTAACTTTGCCCTTTACACTGTCAGGTAGGTCGTTAATACATGAGAGGAATAGGCAAGGCCCAAGGACCGAGCCTTGGAGGACACCTGATAGGACTGGTAGGCTGTCCGGGTTTTGACCTTCTACCGCAACCTGCTGGGTGCGACCATAAAGAAATGACCTGATCCAAGAAACACTCTCGGAATTTATACCTAATCTCTCAAGTTTGAGAAGAAGTTTATGATGATCGACTTTGTCAAATGCTTTGCTGAAGTCCATGACTATAATATCGGTTTCCTGGCCTTGTTCTAAGTTGTCATGGACTTCCTGGGAAAAACTTATGAGCTGGGTTTAACAGCTGTGTTTTGACCTGAAGCCGTGTTGATGTGGACTTAAGATATCATGTTTGTCATAAAAAGACATGATATTGGAGACAAGTATGTGCTCCATGAGCTTAGAGGCAATACAGGTTAAGGAGATGGGTCTATAATTACTGGGTTTACATTTTTGGCCCTTTTTATAAACGAGAGCAATGACGGCATGCTTCTAGTCATTGGGGACAATACCTGATTTCAGGGAGATTTGAAAGATATAAGTAAGGACTGGGGCTACTTCATTATGAAGTTCCTTTAGTAACTTTAGGGATAGTTGGTCGAGTCCCGAGGCTTTACTGTGGTTTAGACCTTTAGGAGTTTCCGTACTCCATTCTCGGTGATAATGACATTGGGCATCCTTGGATGATTTTGTGGAGTGAGTATTTGTTTACAGGACTGAGCAAGATTTAGTGGCTGTGGACGAGAGAATACTGACTCAAACTGTTTGTTTAGTATGTCCGCCTTGGTCTTGGCGTCTGTGAATGTTTGACCATCACTCTTGACGGGGGCTACTCCACAATTTTCAGTCTTATTGGATTTAACGAAAGAATAGAATTTCTTATTCGCCCCTGGTTGTGAGTCATTTGAGAATATGACCTTGTCTAAATACAAACAGTATGAGTTCCTAATAACTCTTTGGATTTGGCCTCTAAGCTTCTTAAAATTATTTAACAGGGCAAGTGATGGAGTGGTTGACTTTTTGAGTTTGGAGTAAAGTCGATCACGTTTCCTTATTTGGCGTATGATGGCGGGGTTTATCCAAGGCAGATCACGGCATGTCTTAGTTAACTTCGTAAGAATGTGGATGGAACTTAAACGTATTAGCTCCCTCTTAAATGACGACCAAGCAGAATTCGGGTCAGTATGGTTTTGGGCCATGAGGGATTGAGCATAAACATTAAAGTCTTTTTTGAGGCATGACCAATTTGCTTTCTTATAACACTTAACTTCTCTTACGGTTTGAATAGGGCGGCCTCTATTTACCTTCATCTCATGGAAAACAATGTCGTGATCTGAGGTTCCTAGTGGGGGTAGTGTAGTGGTACTATGGACTTGACCTGGCATCTTTGTTAACATTTCAACAATAATGACTTAGAGCTAGAGTGTGATGTTTACTAATCCAAAAATAACCTACTGTCACTATTTCCATTTACAGAATCCTTTCAAATTGAAATGTTATTCCAGCTGTGAATATATTCTTAAGGTGATGATAATGTCCATGATGTTAATTCAGCCAGTTAATCTTCAGCAAGTTTTAAACATTAACATATATACATGAACATTCAAAGTCACAACTTCAACTACTACTACCCTTATGTCGCAAATTGTCTTCCTTTTTATGTGCTCAAAGAATGTTCTAGATGTCGCAGTCCACTCGTAACGTAGGGATAGGGTACTGCTTATATGTGTTCTGGAGTGCGCTCTCAGGAAAATATTTAATCAGAGCAAGGAAATCTGGCTCGCGCCATGAAAATCTTCAATATGAGTGCATAATACAAATAATAACAAATAACACAAAATCATGAATAGCAAAATGTAGAATAACAAGTATGACATCAATACAGACATTCATATTTAGCTGCAAAAATACAGAATTGCGCTCTCAGGAAAATATTTAATCAGAGCAAGAAAATCTGGTTCGCGCCATGAAAATCTTTAATATGAGTGCGCATTTAGTACAGGAATAGCATTATAGATTGAGGCCCGAACCAGTGGTTGGTACATACTTGTTAATAAATGAATGAATGGATGAGCAAATGGATGAACGATTGAATAAATGGATGAATGAATAAATTAATGAAATAAAGTAAAAGGGGCGAAAATATAGGACTTCCCAAAATATGTACAATAACAAATACAACAGACATCACATGGACATGAACATAACATTATCTACGGTCAGGGCCTCAATTAAGGCCCTGCTACGGTGTACAAAACAAGACATACTCTGACAAACAACAAATACCATTAAAACATTGATATGACCCTGCAGTATCCCCCCCCCCCTCATAGGGAAAATGTCGTCCCGACATTTTAAACAACCAATTCCAAGAAAGCTTACAATGTAGATGCTAATGTTAGCTAGACACCTATACATAGAGTTCATACGTGTAAATACACAATAAGCGTGTAATAAATACTCAGTCTTCTGGTAAATCTGGTGTTTCAGAAACTTACTCAATAATAATACAATTTTATGAACATCAGGTCTATAAAGTTCATATGGCAAAAGATTCTGAGTAAACAAATCTCGTTAGAGCTTTGATTCTACCAGAAACAATACACAATAACAATGTATGATGTACTGTTAAGATTACATCATATTAATTCACAGATGGCACTTAAACCTGCGAAAAACCAAACTATCTGATAACATTACAATATGAGGCGCGGCTAAAGGAACTTAAATTTCCCTATAACCTGTATTTTACAAAGTCGATTTTAAAATTTCAAAGTCAATTACAGCTAAGCATTTCTTATCACTTAAAAATCTTGGTGCACACTCAAAACACATGGCTAATCGATGTATCAACTAAAAATTTATGTTTAATTACACAAGATTACATAAATTCTCTCACTTTCAAATCATAGCATCTTCAAATATCAATAACATAATCAGATGACAAATATCAATTCACACAAACATTTCTTTACAACAAATATCTTAACTGCACCAAATGTACAAGTGACTAACAATCTGGGAAATGTCGCTATTTCTGTACAGTGCAAAAGTAATGCAATATATCAGCAAACAATTTGTTACGACGTCCATTCGGGGGATGCTAACCATCTCGGCTGTCTTTTGTTTCGAACTGGGCGACTAAGGAGAAAGAGTTCCGCAAATGGGTTATATTTCCTCCTTGCTGTGATAACGTACTTTTCAGGGGAAATCTGTAAAACGGGAATAGCTGCAGATTGAGTTTCACTTGAAGTATTACTAGAAGGGTCTGCGACTTTTGGTTCAGAGCTTTGATCAGATGATTCTGTGGACAGGTTATCACTAGAATCAACAGTCTGAGACTAAGGGATGTGGAGAGGAAGACCAATGAAAGGTAGTGGGAGGTTCCTATGAACAGTCTTAGAACCTCGGCCGTGTTCTCGTTAAACAACAAGCACAGGTATGTCAGGGTTGGTTTGAACAACATAAACATATTTGCCCCATTTATCGGCAAGTTTGTCCTTACCCTTCAAACCCACGTTTCTGACCAAAACTCGGTCGCCGGGTTCAATTTTGGTATGTCTTACCCGAAGATCATACCGTCCCTTATGGCGTCGGGCCTGCGTTTTCGCTTTACGGCTGGCTACTTTTTAGGCATAGCTCAGGCGTTTCTGCATTCCCATGGCATAGATGGAATGATTGTTACATTTTTCTGAATCCTCTGGCTAGATTCCGAGGAAGGCATCAATTGCTAAGCGTGGATGTCTACCAAATATTAGGTAGTGAGGTGTCAACCCAGTGCTTTCATACCTGGTAGAATTATAAGCATGAACCAAAGCTGGCACATGAGCCTTCCAGTTGGACTTTTGAGAATCCTCCAGAGTTCCCAACATGTTCAACAGGGATTGGTTGAATCGCTCAGCCATACCGTTACCCTGAGGGTGGTATTGGGTGGTTCTGCTCTTTTCGATGTTAGCCAACTTACACAGCTCATGTATGACAGCGCTCTCAAAATTGCGACCTTGGTCACTGTGTAAGCGACTAGGAAACCAATCATGACAGATAAACTGTTCAAAAAGGATTTTAGCAGTAATATGGGCTGTCTGATTCCGAGTGCGAATGGCTTGACCATAACGAGTGAAATGGTCGGTAATAACCTGTATATGCCCTCATACCCACCGGAAGACATTTCAAGAGATAAATAGTCAATACAGACCAACTCTAGTGGAAACGTAGATTCCACTGATACAAGGGGTGTCACTGTTCCATCTGCCGTCTCTCGCCGGATATATCTGTAACATTCTCGGATGTGTCTGTCTACAAAATGATCTAAACCTGGCCAATAAAATCTGGATTTAATCAAGGAAAGGGTACGATCTCTACCCTGGTGGCCAGCCTCGTCATACAACCCTGAAAAGATAAAACACTGGGAACAACTAACTGAATAACTGGGTGTATAGAAACAAAACCGTTTCTGTAAAGAATACCTTCTTCCAAGAAAATATTAGGCTACTCACCTGAATACTGGCGTACCGAGTCTGTCTCATGAGAACTCTGACGACTGGTTAATTTATGACCGGTCTTGACTATACTGGTTACTCTGGAAATGGTAAGATCATTACACCATTCATGCCAACTGATGTCACTCAAACTGGAACCAATATCTACTTCTTCAGAGGAAGGTTTATCAAGTCCTTGTTGAGAGATTCAACACATTCAAATGCTGGGAGTTCATGCACATCAGCTAGAGTAGCTTGAAACAAGGCTTTCAAAATATTTGGATATAAGATACAGTGCACACTACTGTCAATCTGAGCACTTGATAAAATGTCAGCATCAACATTCTGTTTACCGGAACGATACTGGATAGAAAAACTGAAAGTAGCGAGAGCAGCTAACCAGCGATGAGTCTGAGCATCCAATTTAGCTGAAGTGAAGGTATGAGTCAGTGGGTTATTATCAATACGGACTAGAAATTTATGACCATAAAGATAATCGTAAAATTTCTCTACTACAGCCCACCAACGAAAGGAACTCCAGTTTGTATGCAGGATAATTCCGTTCATTAGGTCTAAGTCCACGACTGGCATAGGCTACCACTTTCTCTTTTCCGTCGACTTTCTGGTGCAGGACCGCTTCTAGACCAACACAACTTGCATCGATGTTAAAGATGAAGGGCTTAGAAAAATCAGCATAGGTCAGTGTGGGAGCTGAATTAAATTTTCTAATGACAATTTCGAAAGCTTCTTGCTGACTTGGTCCCCAAGTACAAGGAGAAGCTGTTTTTTACTTAGCCTTCTTGTTAGTTGGGTGACCAAAAAGTAAGTCATTCGAGGGTTTGCTTATCTGAGAAAATTCATTGACAAATCGGCGGTAATACCCCGCAAAATCCAAAAAGTAACAGAGATCCTTAACAGATTTAGAAACCGGCCATTCTTTCAGGACACTGTAATTCACAGAATCTATTCGAACGCCATCTGCACTGACCACATGACCCAAATATTTTATCTCGAGCTGAAAAGATTCACATTTACAACCCTTAAGATTAAGGCCATATTGCTCAAGTTTAGAAAACACTGCTGCCAATCTCTCAAAGTGCTTTTTTAACAGTATCACTGAAAATAATAACATCATCCAGATAGATAAGTCATTCTTTGAGATGGAGTTCAACCATGCAGCGCTCCATAAGTCGCTGAATAGTGTCAGGGGCGTTAGTAAGACCAAATACCATGCGGTTGCACTCATAGAAACCGAGAGGCCCTACGGTGAATGCAGTCTTAGCTTTGTCCGACTACCTTAAGGGCACTTGCCTATAACCCGAACGAAGGTCTAACTTATAAAAATATAAACATATTTTGAACCGACAAGAGAATTAATAGTCTCATCTATGCGTTGAAGCGCAAACGCATCCTTGATGTTATGATTATTCAAACGGCGGAAGTCAATACAGAAACGAAGAGGTCCGTCCTTTTTCCTTACAAGGACTACATAAGAGGAGAAGGGGCTATTGGATTCTCTAATAACTCCAGCTTCCAACATGTCCTTAATATTTTCCCTTACTTCGTAACTACCAGGCGGAACTCTCCGATAAGGCTCCTTAAATGGGGTAGTGTCATGTTACTCAATCTCATGTTCATCAGCACTGGAACAGCCAAGATCTGTCAACCCAGAGACGGAACTATAATTCCTAAATCTTCAAGCGTCTTGTCGTGGTTGTGAGATTTAGAATGAACGCCTTCTGATGGATTCATATGACGAACTACTTCGACTTCCTTCAGGTTATAAAGCACAGATTTAGGATAAATCACTAAAGGTCTAACAAACAAGCTACAGATCCTTACAGGTACCTAAGAAAATGTCGAACATGTACTACTCTTGAACAGATATTTAGAAAATGAGCAAAATCAGAAGTCTCAGTTACACCAATTGTCATATCTCCAAAATTACGAACCATTTCGGTGACTGTACATGTTTGCACTGGCTGAACCGTGATAGGTTTATAATTAAAAGCTTTAACAAGAACATATTGCACAAAAGAAACAGCAGAAAAGGCTTGCTGCCAACAGGAAGGGATATTTTCCTGTGTATCAATAGTATTGAAACGTCTAATGACATTAGTTCTAACAATAACTGGTACTGTTGATGAATAAATGTCCGGAACTACTAGAACTGAAACAGTTATGGTATTGGACTCAAGTGAAGGGATAGAAAGGTCAAGAAGACCATATCCTTTGTACGGAACTTTGGCATCATAGGCACCAGACATATCAAGGGCAAAATCCTCTAAATTGTGAAGGTCTGGGGAATGTGTTAAAGACTGAAAGAAGGATTCACTAACTGTAGTGACCATTGATCCAGAATCAATATATGTTTAGCAAAGATGTCTATTATTAACAACATTAGAACTGTTGGGAAGGACAAATATTAGGGCCTGGATTGCTATGTTGACCTTCTACTGGCCCTGTTGTGAAGGTCTGGCTATGTTTAAATTTTCCATCTTTGGGACTGGTTTAGTGTCTGGTTTACTATGGTTAGTAGAACCATGGGCAATAGGGTTATTCTGGTTTGATGTGTCACGACCTAGACCTCTACCAAGCCAACTACTAGAAGGGTATCTAGGAAAGTCAGATGCAGAAGTCTGGGCTTTCTTAAACTTCTGCAACACCACCCTAGTGTTCATCTTTACTTGGCAAGAAAATCTGGCTCGCGCCATCAAAATCTTCAGTATGAGTGCGCATGAGTGACGGTATTTAGTACAGAAATAGAATTATAGATTGAGGCCCGTACCAGTGGTTAGTACATACCTGTTAATAAATGCATGATTGAATGAGCAAATGGATGAACGTTTGAATAAATGGATGAACGAATAAATTAATGAAATATAGTAAAATGGGTGAAAATATAGGACTTCACAAAATATGTACAATAACAAATACAACAGACATCACATTGACTTGAATATAACATAATCTACTGTGTACAAAACAAGACATACACTGACAAACAACATATAATATTCGAACATTGATATGACCCTGCGACATAGATAATTTTAAAGAATTCTCATTTTAGCTCCTAGGTACCCCTACATGTAAACAACTCGACCTTGAAGAATATGCTGGAAAAACCAGTACAGCAGTAACCCATGTTAAATGAGTAATCAAAGTAAGTATAGGTAACAACATCACCCAACGGTTCTCTTGCAAACCACAAATTTGGTAACGCCCTAGAATTTAATACGGTAGCACAGAGGTGATATGCACAACTTTTTTAAATTGCACTTCTCTTTTTCTTAATATCGTTCCCACGAGATACTAACTCGAAGGAACGAGTTAGTATCTCGTTCCCACGAGTTACTAAGTCGTGGGAACGAGATAAAAAAAAGAGAAGTGCAAATCTAAAAAAAAAAGTATTGCATTTGAAAAAAAGAGTAGCGCAATAAAAAAAGAATCGTGTTATGAAAAAAGAACAGTGCATTTTAGCTATGTCGAAGGAACGACTTACTAACTCGTGAGAACGAGAATAAAAAAAGAGAAGTGCAATTAAAAGAAAGGTATTGCTTTGAAAAAAAGTAGAGCACAATATCTTGCTTTCTCGTTCCCACGACATAGCTAACTCGTTCCCACGACGTCACAGCTAACTCGTTTCCACGTGTTAGTAAGTCGTTCCCTCGATATAGCTTACATGCACTGTTCTTTTTTTTACAACACGATTCTTTTTGTTTTGCGCCCCTCTTTTTTTTAAATGTTATGCTTTTTTTCAGATTTGCACTTCTTTTTTTTATCTCTTTCCCATGACTTAGTAACTCGAGTTAGTATCTCGTGGGAACGAGATCAAAAAAAAAGAGAAGTGCAATTTAAAAAAAAAAAGTTGTGCATGTTACTTCTGTGCCACCGTAATTTAACGCCTAAACTACAATGACATTATTTTTAATTTGCTATTCACTCATTCTTCTGTGCTGTCCATTTATATTTTTCAGATGTTCAGATTTCAATTCATTCTGTCGAAGTGATAGTTTGTGTAAAAATTCTCATAGTAAATTTGACCTTTCATGATCTTTCATATAAATCACATGATTTTTATACAATGTGAACAATCTGTATCAATATTCTGTTAAATGGGGACTAAAAATTAATATTGATAAAACTAAGTTATGTGTTTTTGAAAAACGTAAAAGTCAAAATCTAGCGGACATCTTTATAAACGATCAAAAAATTGAACGTGTGGACTCTTTCACATATTTAGGCATTAAGTTTACTTACACAGGTAATATGAAAAATGCAATCAAAGCACTGTCGGATCAAGCTCTACATGCATATCATAATCTTATTTCCATTTTTGACAAAGTTAAATTTTATATAAAAAAGAAGTTACATATGTTTGACACCCTGGTAGCTCCAATTCTTCTGTACGGATCTGAGGTTTTGGGCGCTTATGACTTCACAGAAATAGACAAGGTACATATTAAATTTCTTAAGTATATACTAGGTGTGCGTAAACAAACGCCGAACAATGATATATATGGTGAGCTTGGAAGATACCCTTTTTGTTAAAAATCAGAAAAAATACATTGTCTCCTATGTTTTCCTTGTTTAATGAAGTAAATGAGCTTAACATTGTTAATTCATGGACTTACCATATGAAAGCCATCATTCATAGATAAGGTTTTTCGTACATTTTAACTGATTTTAATCCAACTTTTAATTATATACCGTTAATAAAAATTCGCCTGTACGACCAATATATTCAAAAATGGAATGGTTCTCTTTCTATTTCGACTAAACTACAGTATTATAATAAATATAAATCAGTTTTTCAGTTTGAACATTATTTTAATGTGATAAAGGATGACAAATTACGCCAATGTTTAACATGTTTTAGACTTTGTTCACATTCCTTAGACATAGAAACAGGAAGATATTTTGGTATTGATAGGGAAAATCGTTTATGTAGATTGTGTAATCAACATGATATTGAATCTGAATACCATTTCTTATTGTGCTGTAACTACTACTCTGATATTAGGAAAAAATACTTGGGAACTACTGCATGGCCCTCTTTAGCAAAATTTGTTTCGATTATATCCAGTAACAATAAAAGTAAATTATTGAAACTAACTAAATATCTAAAAGATGCTTTTTCTCGTCGCAACAATACTCTGGATAATAACTAAAACTGTTTCAGTATTTTCTTTCTTTGCTTCAGTGTCTTTTTTCGTACTGTGTTGTTTTTTGGGTTTTTTTGTGTTTTGCTTGTCTTTTTGTTTGTCTGTCTGCTTGTTTTGTATATTTTTATGCTTATTAATCTTGCTTTGTCAATGTATTTGAATTACTTATTCCTTGTCATTTTCACGATGTTTTGTGTTTATAAAATATATGTGAATGTTTTTGGCCATAGGCAATTTGTATTGCCGACTTGCTCAATAAAACTTACTTACATAAGCCTTTTAAGTAATTTCCAATATTGTTTCGAGTTGTTATTGCATGTATCATGCATATATTCTTCCAAGTTACCGTAGAATTTTTCTTTAGCGTATTTTTTCATGTTGTTAACACGATTTCGCAGAGCCTTATATTTACTCCAATGCTGTGGAAAATTTGACTTGAGTGCAATAGAACGCTGACGATCGCGTTTAAGTGAAAAGGGTCTGATGACTGAATCATACCATGGTTTATCATATGGTCGGATTGTAATTTCTTTGTAAGGAATACATTGTTTCATCAGTTCAAAACGTCTGTTTGAGAAGGTCACAGCCGCTACATCAATAGTAGATGCGTCAATGAAATTCCAATATTCATGTTCAATAAGATTGTTTAATTTACAAAAGTCACTACGATTATACAGCCAGACATGCCTTTTTGATACTTTTATATTCGACAATGGTATTTTCAATATTACGCTAGTAGCAAAGTGATCACTTATACTAGACGGGACTGCAATGGTTTCATTATGTATAGTTGTGATTGAGTCAGAGACAATTATAGGATCAATTAATGTTGATGAAGTATCAGTAATTCTTGTAGGCTTATTTATAACATTTACCATATTGTACAAAAGTAAAAACTGTTTTAAATATGTTCTATTTAGTAACTGATTTTCATCGATGTCACCTAAGATTACTATGTTAGGATTATTATGGAAGGGGATATCCGCCAGTGTATGCATACTGCTGTATGACAATTGCATATTGCTTTGTTTAATTCGTTATTATAATCTGCATTTCCCCGTGCCTTTGAGTTTATTTCCTCTGCTTGTTGCAAATATCTTGCAGCTTTGGCAACTCGATGTATGTAAATCATACAATTTTTAATGTAAAAGGAAAATGCATATTCGGTTGTTATTCGATTGTGTATAACCTTGAAATGTTGATGCTTATAAGTTCTTACTGCTTTTGACGTGGTTCTTTGTGACTGTATATCATTTAATACACACATACACACATCATTTCCTTTCGGTAATTTCGACGTTGAATGTTTGTTTCAGAAGACTTTTAAAGTACACGATTCAGCCTGGACTCTATGTTTTGCACTCAGTTATGTGTAATGCTTATTAATGTATTAAAACAAATTTTCATATTCACTTAAAGATATCAGTTAGCACAAAGCAATAGCAAACATGAAAATCACCGAATGCATCTGTAGCATGTATTCATATAACGCTGGGAACCATTTTTTTCGGCCGTTTCCGTAAAAAGGTTAATCATGAACGGTGTATTGACTAAAAAATACCAGGCAAACTAGTGCAATCCAAGACGGACAATACAACAATTGCTTTTTCAGAAGTTTATTTCGTTGAGAAATTTGCACTTTCCTCCCGACATAAGTACTCCAGGCACCTACATTTTCACTGACCGACTATTATTTCCGTCGTCATCACGTACGTTAGTAAACTCGTAACAATAATTTTCTCTTTTTGTATTCTATAAAACTAAAAGTAGCAAGAGCATAAACTGACAAATGCAAATAATCTATCAGCTACATTTATCATAAATTTGGCTTTCTGTATTTATTTCATCAATAAAAAAAGTAACAAGGTAAGAGTTGACCATTTCAAAAAGTCACTGAGGTACAAGTTGACCTGATTAAGTACAAGCTGAAAACTTTGTTATTCATTTGTTTTGCATGCTATAAAGGCACGTTCCCAATTGAAAAAATCCCACTTTTTTCCAGACTTTGTTAAATAATTTCTCAAGAATATATATAATGCTACAATTTTCAGTGTATTAGACTGTGCAGCCTACCAGGACTCAAACTCCATACCCTTGGAATACTGTTCCGCTGATCTACTGTCTGAGCTACCCAGCCTCATACAGGTTATCTTCCCTCTTAAGGAACAGTTCTACAAACTTAAGCATTTTTGATAAAATCACTCATTTTAATGTTCACTCAAAAACAAAGCTTAATCATAAAACATACAAAATGACATTTAAAACATTTTCATGACATTCATTTTCCAATTACGGTAGCTGAAAAAATACTAGAAAATGAAAAAAGACTTCTGTTTTTATAAATTCATCTCAGAGTTAAGTCATTCAACCAGTTCCGATTGACATTTTGACTAAATACTCAAATGGTGTCTTTAACTTATAGACATATTTATCTTCAATCAGGGTCTCTTTTAAAGACCCTGCTACAATGTAGTGGTTTAGGCCACTTCCGACAACCTTGTTGTTGCCAACAGTGTTGGGGCTTCATGAAAGCGGTTGGGGTTCAATTCCCGTGAGAACCTTTAGGTTTATTTTGTCTACTTATGTACTTCAACAATACTCTCAGTCATATCGACGCTATGCGTAATTTATATTTTCTTTATATTTGTCCTTCATTCCGTTAAGAAAGGGTGATTTGCCCAGAAAAATGGAAAAGTTTCTCAAACCTAATCGGTCCACAGACCACATTGTTTTAATATAATCCTATTATACATGTATATAGTATTTTTATACATGTTTGAAAATGATGTGAGACGTGGCCTGTGTCAGTGAATCTGTCAAGAAAGCTATAATATAAACAAATAACCAGATTTCTACCTTTAATCTTCATTATTTGACCAACTTTTCCGAGAATTTCAATTGACAATATAAAATTATAAATAACCTCAGGTCAAAACTTGTACTTATGTGTAGATGGGAGAATTTTACCACTGAAAAAGAAACATTTACTTATTCACTTACTTCGCTATTATTTAGCATTTCATCCAAAATACACGACGGGCAAGTAATTACTATTTCACCCTAAAACCACGGAAAACACCGAAGGTCAAATTTGTTCTTCCACAGTTATCTCCCGTATATAATAATTTGCGCTAGAATCTTAAATTCTTTACTGGTTCCCTACGAAGTTTACATCAATATTGTGCTTTTAACAACCGATTGACCATTATACTAAGTTTATGCATCATGTTTAAATACCTCTTTTTCTGAAGTTTAAACATATTTTTCTATCGTTCATGTTGTTAATGATTACCTTCTGGAATATTCAATTTAAACAACAGACATGTGGTAGCAAACAAGAATGATGTTGAATAAAAAGCCGATACATTCAAATTAAGAATCATAAAAGACTTATGTAGTTGTTAACTTCTTGTCACATTCAATAGCAACAAAGTCAAATGAATTTACAAATACATAGTTTTCAGTCTATAATTTTACAGATAAACATTTCAAGATCACAACGGTACAAAAAATGTTAAACCACGGACTCTAAATGTGCAAATAAGAGTTAGTTGAATATGGGAATGAATTGTACAATAGCAATAGGAAACACGAAAAACAAATTACTTATAAATAGAATATATGCAACTTTAATGAAGTTGTCAATAAGTAGGATGCATATGAAAGTAAATTACATAAAATTGTAATTTAGCAGTAGACATACAGTGGCGGATATCCCCTTCCATAGATTATAATCAAACGCTTGTTCGATCATACGAAAATCATCCCAAAAGGAAATCGGGGTATTAGGTGGTCTATAAATACAACCTAAAAGAAACTTCATACTTCCTGTATTAATTTTTACCCAATAGAGTGAATAGCATTACTTTCAAGTTCAGCTAATCTACGGGAGACAAGATTTTGAAACGTACACCAATAAGCCGCTAGAATACGCAGTAAAATCTTTACGAAAAAATGAGTTTTCAAAACCTTCTAGAATTAGTTCATCATTATCAAAATTATTTGTAAGGTGAGTTTCCGTAAAACAAATTATATCAAAATTTAAAAAATGGTTCTTTATATAATCAATCTTACGACGAATCGATCTAACATTTAGATGAAAAAAAAAAGACAGATAATCCATACAACAGATATTACGTAAAGGACCTGGGTTCAATTCAATATCCCCAGCTAATATCATAAGCAAACATAAAAATACAAAGTATTCTAAGCTACGAAATCTGTATAAGGTAGTGAGCATTGAGTATTTTAAACTATGTAGAAAACATATAAAAAAATTAAATACAATGTTTAAAATAATAATTTCAAAATTATAGCAAAATTTTACTTTCGTGCGACATGCATGTGTCTTAACATAAAATAATCTCACAGCCGCTCTATATCTTACTATTTCATTACCTATGTGGTAGGATAAACAAATTGATTATTGAAATAGAGGGTTGTGTATAAACAAGATTATTTTCACAAAGACAGAGTAAAAGTTTCAAGTTTGACAAGACATGAAAAAATAATGAAAGGTATATTAAAAAATAATAGGAAAAAAGAAACATGTGCAGCATCTTACCGATACTAAAATGGGATCTGCAGTGAAGATAAAGACATATTAATTACATAGTGGTAGAAATAAATATTTAACAACATATTTCATGTTGGGAAGAACTAGAGTGTCGTGGATACATTAAACAAAGATCACTAGTAAAGACAAATACCAAGCAGATATATGTTTCTAGTGTACAGTTCCAACATTACTAAAGCATATCCTATTCTGGTGTTGTTTCCGTACGTGGCTCATCCAGAAGGAACATGTCAAGGTCATCAACATTTAAAATGCGATGGAGTTTGGATTTATTGTCTTTCACAAGAAACTTACCATCGGAAGACCAAGCGCCAATAAGATGTTTGGATTTCACGAGTTGGCATGCCTTGAATAGGAGATTACTTCGCTTCCGCGTGAGGTCTTCGTTAACATAAATGTTTTTATATCCATGATTTTTCAGTGAAGACCGCCTGAGAAAAAGCTTTTGGCGGGAGCGGTACGAAATAAATTTAATAATAATATCCATAGGTTTATCATTTACATCGATAGACTTTGATAAACCTGGTTTTGATTTAGCTCTTTTTGGTCTGCCAACTCTATGTAATCTGTCAATTTCACAAAGAGAGATATCAGCTTTTACAGCATTACACATAGCTATGATGATCTCATCTGTTACCTCGTCTTTTGATTCAGGAATTCCGGACACTGTAAGTAAATTTCGGCGAGAATACTGTTCCTGGTCATCTACTTTTTCTTCATGTTTACGGTCAATACTTTAGCTCTAGAATGTATCGTTTTATGATTACGGTCAGTATTTTAGCTCTAGAATGTGTCTTTCTATGTTTACGGTCAGTACTTTTGCTCTAGAATGTATCTTTCTATGATTACGGTCAGTACTTTAGCTTTAGAATGTATCTTTCTATGATTACGGTCAAAACTTTAGCTCTAGAATGTATCTTTCTGTAAGTATACTTCTACAGTAATCTACTCACCTCCCATGATTAAATGAAACTACTTCAGTGTAATTCGTCACTCAAAGTGAAAAATGTTGATGATGTGATATTTGAGGGTTTTTTTATCGTCGGTACTGGTTTTCCATCCCTTGTGAAGGGTTTACTTATTTTTGATTTTTATATTTTGGGGCATACTGAAAGATGAAGAAAGTATTTCATTCCAGTGACTCCTGGTATTTTTTACGTACATGGTGTATAGCACCGATACATATGAACTGGATTATACATCTCGTCCGAAAGGAACTGTGAGTCGAACTCACGAAACTTGATTGCAATACTGGTGTATTATCTTTAAACCACTGATTCGCCCTCGAAAGACAGAGCAGAGAAATAAAGGTGAAACTAGACCTTGAATGTTTTCAAAAAAATATATTTGCGGATTAACACGGAATTGATTCCGCGGATTTCTCCAGGTTGAAGTTTGAACAAACAGACCATGAGAGAAGTAGAACTATCATGATGGTGCAAACGGGCGTTTTTGTTTATGTCAGTAGGTCCATTTGAATGTAGTCGGAATACAATTAATGCATTTAACAGGGTTAGAATGCGTCAGTGACGGCACCTCTATAGCATGTTTGTTCTCAAACAATACGCAACCGATTGCGTAAACCAAATCATCCGACTACTGGGAACCCTCATGTCCAAAGAGTATGATGATAAGCACGTTTACACCTGACAAGAATACAGTGTCACTGGTTTCGTAGAGACTGGATCACGGTTATTTCTTTCCGCTCGAGTTTCCATCTCAGACACCAAATGACCGTCAACTTGTTTACCGTCATTAGGTGAGAGATTTTTATTATTTATTATTTTTCCTAGAGAACATGACATATTTGGAAGCTGCGATGTGGAATCATGGTGATGGGGAGGGGAGGGTTGGGGGTGGGGAGAGATCAACTCATTATTCTTAGTGGAAACTTGAATGCTCAGAGGTACCGTGATGATGTTTCAGATGCTGAATACACTCCGTTAATGCAAATGAATTCTACAGTTGTATTTAACAGGAAAGTGCCCCTCCACATGTTAATAGGTTAATTAATACTTTAGCCACTGCCGTCAACATAATGCAAGGACCAGCGATGTCCCAGAACACGAATCCTCTATAGCAAATCTGAGAAGAGCTGTGGAGACGTGCCTGTCGTCAATACGCGCTATATAACATTAATGATTGGCTATTGACCACGTAATGGAATGGAACAACACGCAAAACCATCTGATACAAATTTGCTAGTGAGAAGACACGTAGAAAAAATTTCTAAAGCCATAGGTCATATGTGATATCAATTTTCAAAAACGTATGGAATTAATAAAAAAAGAAACAAGCGGAATATTAATATCTCGAATCACAAAACACAACAACACTTACAGGTATACTAGAAAAGTCCATTTTCCAACCGATCATCAAAGTAACGTTCGTTACACAAATGCAGGAGTAAGATTATAAGGTATTTTATATTGTAAGAATAACACGAAAGCCAACTTTATGAAACTTGGTGTGATTATAAATAAAACAGTACATTTTTCTACATTCGACTGTTTGTATGTACTTGATTGAAAATCTGAAATACCAATCAAAAACAAATAAAAAATTTTGAGACTACAATTTGGTAACTTCTTTAGCTGACAGGTAGTCATACCATCAAAGATTAAGCCCATTAGTTAAGAACTTGTCCTTCATTCGTTTATTCGTCAGTCTCACTGTCAAGCCAGAGAGAATCTAACTATCCACAATAAAGGAAGTAGGTTTTAAAATGCTTTTGTGTAACTTTGGAAAACGATAGCAGTAGACGTTAGACATATTGATTTAAATTTTGATGTTGATTCATGTTTTTGTCCGTCCGTCTGTTCATCCTGAATCTATAGATCCAAACTTTACTGACAGTATGTTGAAGAGATATTCATAAAATTATGTCAGATGGTACAAAGCAGTAAGCATACAGGCTGAAAATGTGCTCTTAATCCATGTATTTATCCGGTTGTCTGTCTGTCCAGCAAGACAATTGTGTCTTGTGTTTACTAGTTAAACTATAAAAATAATGCACTTTAGATCATCTGTCCGTCCATCAAATCGTATTTTGCTTCTTGGGAACATATGATTCTTTACAGTTTTATTATTTTCATTCTGTGGGACAAAGGTTTGATTCTGCTGCAACAATTTTAATGGGGATGTATCACGGCTGCCGACAGATAGGAAAATTCTGTAGTACCTGCAATACTGCAATTACGTTTTTAACCAATTGGAAATTACTTGTTTTCAAAATGTGGTGAGCTTGAAGAAGTTGAAACTTCCGGATGAAATAAGACGTTTCTCCCTTAAGTTTATTTGAAACGTCACACAAGGCGACAGACAGAAAAGATGCGTTTAAGTGTAATACATGCTGAGTAACTGAATTTAACAAAACTGAGAAATAATTTCGTTGTATAGACTAAAATCAATCTTCATACAAAAGTTTGGAGTTCAAAACGTGGAATGAAAATACTCTAGCTGTGTAGCTGTGTATGACCTTCCTGTATATGGCTTGTGAATGACCTTTCTGTTCAGCTGTGAATGACTTTGATGTGTATATCCTTGCTGTGTATAGCCTGTGCAAAACCTTGCTGTGCATGGCCTGTGTTTGACCTTGCTGTGTACAACTTTGCTGTGTATGACCTATGTAAGACCGTGCTTTGTAGCTGTGTATGACTTTGCTGTGTTGATTTGCAGTGTATAGCCTTGCTGTGTATGACTTTGCTATGAATAACCTTGCTGTGTAGATGTGAAAAATAGTATGGCATGTGTTTGATTTTGCTGCATATGTCCTGTTTATGACTCTGCTGCGTATAAACTTGCTGTGTATGGCCTGTGTATGACCTTAAAATGCATGACCGTGCAGTGTATGGTCTGTGTATAACAGTGCTGTGTATGGTCTGTGTATGACCGTGATGTGTATGTACTGTTTATGACTCTGCTTTGTATGAACTTGCTGTGTATGGCCTGTTTATGACCTTAAAGTGTATGAACTTGCTGTGTATGGCCTGTGTATGACCTTAAATGTATGAACTTGCTGTGTATGGTCTGTATATGACCGTGCTGTGTATGTCCTGTTTATGACTCTGCTGTGTATGAACTTGCTGTGTATGGCCTGTTTATGACCTTAAAGTGTATGACCGTGCTTTGTACGGTCTGTGTATAACAGTGCTGTGTATGGTCTGTGTATGACCGTGCTGTGTTTGTACTGTTTATGACTCTGCTGTGTATGAACTTGCTGTGTATGGTCTGTGTATAACAGTGCTGTGTATGGTCTCTGTAAGACCGTGCTGTGTATCTCCTGTTTTTGACTCTGCTACGTATGAACTTGCTGTGTATGGCCTGTGTATGACCTTAAAGTGTATGACCGTGCTGTGTATGTCCTGTTTGTCACTCTGTTGTGTATGAACTTGCTGTGCATGGTGTGTGTATGACCTTATTGTGCATGGCCTGTATATGATCTTGCTCTGTATGGCCTGTTTATGGCTATGTATGACCTTGCTGTGTGTGGTCTGTGTATGACCTTACTGTGTATGGTCTCTGTATGACCTTGCTGTGTAGCTGTGAATAATAGTGTAGCGTGTGTATAACCTTGCTGTGATGGCCTGTGTATGACCGTGCTTTGTAGCTGTGAATGATTTTCCAGTTTATTATTTTGCTGTGTATTGTCTTGCTGTGTATGACCTTGATGTGTATGACATTGCTGTGAATGACATTGCTGTGTGGCTGTTAATAATAGGATGGCATGTATATGACCTTGTTTTGCATTGCATCACTGTGTATGACCTTGTTGTGTATGTCCTCGCTTTGTCTGACTGCTTTATAGATACGTATGACCTTGCTTTATATAACCTTGCTATGTAGTTGTGAATGACTTTGCTGTGTTAAAACTTGCCTTGCTTAACTTTGCTATGTATGGCCTGTGTATAACCTTGCTGTGTTGGGCCTGTGTTTGACCTTTCTGTGTATGGCCTGTGTATAACCTTCCTGTGTTGGACCTGTGTAAATCCTTGCTGTGTATGGTTTGTCTATAACCTTGCTGTGTATGGCCTGTGTTTAACCTTGCTGTGTATGGCCTGTGTATAACCTTGCTGTGTATGGCCTGTGTAGAACCTTTCTGTGTATGGTCTTTGTATAACCTTGCTGTGTATGGCCTGTATATAACCTTTCTGTGTATGGTCTGTGTATAACCTTACTGTGTATGGCCTGTGTATAACCTTGCTGTGTATGGCTTGTGTATAACCTTGCTGTGTATGGCCTGTGTATAACCTTGCTGTGTATGGCCTGTGTATAACCTTGCTGTGTATGGCCTGTGTATAACCTTGCTGTGTATGGCCTGTGTATAATCTTTCTATGTTGGGCCTGTGTTTGACCTTGCTTTGCTAGGCCTGTGTATATTTTTGCTGTGTTACCCCTGTGTTTGACCTTGCTGTGTATGACCTTGCTGTATACAACCTTGCTGTGTATGCCTTGTGTATGATCTTGCTTTGTAGCTGTCAATTTTTTTACTGTGTATGACCTTACTGTGTATGACTTCGCTGTGTATACCTCTCTATGTATTACTTTGCTGTGAATAACCTTGCTGTGTAGTTTTTACAGGATTTTACTGTGTATGACCTTGCTGTGTATGGCCTCGTTGTGTATGACCTTGTTGTGTATGATCTTGCTGTTAATGACAGGATTTTACTGTGTATGACCTTGCTGTGTATGGCCTCGTTGTGTATGACCTTGTGTATGATCTTGCTGTTAATGACTTTGCTGTGAATGACCTTGTTGTGTAGCTGTGAATAATTGTTTAGCCTGTGAATGACCTTGCTGTGAATGACTTTGCTGTGTATGACCTTGCTAACAGTCGTACAGACATCATATTGGTATTTTTGGCTACTTTCAAGAATGATAGAATGTCTAATTGTAAGAAATTAAAAGTCTTTGCTGTCATTGGAATCTTTATCCCCCGTCGATGAAATTGGAGGGATATTGAAATGGCGTTGCCTGTCAGTCCTTTTTTTCGTCATTCAGTCCTTCTCTCCGGGTCCATATCTAAGAATTGGTTGGTTAGATTGTAAACTTAGCATGAATGTATATATCAACAAGGAAATTATACAAATACCATCCAAATCGACCAGTGCATTATTGAGTTATGGCCCTTTTTTACTTACAAGTAGGCATTTTTATAGAATCCTTCTTTCCGTTCGGATGCATATCTTAGAACTAGTTAAATAGATTTTAATGAAACTTGTCACGAAGGTATATATTAGTTTGGAAATGATGCACATTAAACACCATTAAAATCCACCCATGGGTTATTGAGTTATGGCCATTTGTTACTTAAAAATAGGCATTTTCAATGGAAAATTTGCGTCCGGATCCAGTGCTTAGAACTGGCCGATAGATTTTAATAAAACTTTGAACGTTTATATGGATAAGGGCATGATGCACATGAAATAGCATCAAAATCAACATATTCGTTGTAGAGATATGGCCTTTTTTATTTTCAAATGGGTATCTTGTTTAGAAATTTTCTGTCTGGAGCCATATCTTATTTAGATTTTAATGAAACTTTGATGCATGTTAAATGCTCTCAAAATCCCTTCATGCATAATTGAGTTATAGCCCTGTGTTACTTTTAAAAACCTCAATTTTAGACAAAATAACCATTGTTTCGCTGCCTTTTAAAAATTAACGAAAATGAAAATCAAAGGAGAAAAAACAGGAAAAGTACTTCTTTTGTATTTTGTTGTCACTCTTTATTGTATTAAATATAGTGTGTTCAGTTAGTTTGGATAACATGAATGAATGATTTACCCCTCATGATTATTTGTGTGAATAAATGGCGGCGTTTTCAAAGAATTTTTTTTTTTATTATAAAAAGCCTGTCTATTTGGATTCAATAAATTTGACAAATAGCCTAAATTGCAGGCCTCACTACACTTAAAACTGATACGATCATTGTAATTCTGCGTAATGCACTTTCAACAGATTACACAATGGCATTACACATTTTCATAATAATGTTTTGACATCATTTCTGTCAAAACGGGCTATTTCTGCTTGGTCCATCTCAATTTTCATATGCATTGTTTCATTATAGATAAAGATATAACACTGATTTATCACTCAAATTTCCAGGAGAAAGATCTACATAAAAGGTCGATAAAACTTAGCAGTTTTATTCCAGTAAGTTGTATTATTCGGCGGGAGGGATCAATTCATCAAAATTTTCATTTTACAAGCCCTGTGAGACTTCCTCCCGACAAGACAAAAAATGCATTACAAGTTCTCAGGAATAGTAAGTTACAATAATATTGATAAAGATGTGCTTGTACATGTGAAGCTGTATGCGTTCGTACGTGTTGAGTATATGTACATGTGTAGCTTAATAAATTCGTACTTGTTGAGTATATATACGTGTGTAGCAGTATTAATTCGTGCGTGTGGAGTACATGTTCATGTCTAGCTCAGCTGTATGAATTCTTAAGTGTTGAGAATATGTACATGTGAAGCAGTATGAATTCGTGCTTTTTGAGTATATGTACATGTGTATGAATTCGTGCGTGTTTAGTATTTGTACATGTGTAGCAGTATGATTTCGTGCGTGTTTAATATATTTACATGTGTGGCAGTATAAATTCGTACGTGTAGAGTATACGTACATGTTTAGCTGTGTGAATTCGTGCGTGTTGAGTATATTTTCATGTGTATCTCTGTGAATTTGTACATGTTGGATATATGTACATGTGTAGCATTATGAATTCGTAAGATTTGAATATGTGTACATATGTACATATGTTGAGTATATATGCATGTGTATCTGTATGTATTCGTACGTATTAGGTATATGTACATATGTACCTGTTTGAATTCGTAAGATTTGAATACGTGTACATATGTATTTTTATTTTTATGAATTCATGCGTGTTCAGTATTTGTACATGTGTAGCAGTTTGAATACGTGCGTGTTGAATATATTTACATGTGTGACAGAATAAATTCGTTCATATTGAGTATAATAATGTGTAGTTGTATGAATTCTTGCGCGTTGAGTATATGTACATGTGAAGCTGTATTAATTTGTGCGTGTCGAGTATATGTAAATGTGTATCTGTATAAATTCGTACTTGTTGAGTATATGTACATGTGTATCCGTATGAACTCATACGTATTGGGTATATGTACAAGTGTAGCTGAATGAATTCGTAAGATTTGAATATTTGTATGAATTTGTACGTGTTGATTTTATGTACATATGTAGCTGAATGAATTTGTAAGTGTTGAGTACATGTACATGTGTAGCTTTATGAATTCGTACGTATTGAGTATGCATACATGTGTATATGTATGAATTCGTACGTATTGGGTATATGCACATGTGTACCGGTTTGAATTCGTAAGATTTGAATATGTGTACATATATTTTTTTATTTTTATTAATCCGTGCGTGTTCAGTATTTGTACATGTGTAGCAGTATGAATTCCTGCGTGTTGAATATATTTACATGAGTGACAGCATAAATTCGTGTATGTTGAGTATATGTACATGTGCAGATGTATGAATTCTTGCGCGTTGGGTATTTGTACATGTGTATCTGTATGAATTCGTGCGTATTGGGCATATGTACATGTGTAGCTGTATGAATTTGTGTTGGATTTATGTACATGTGAAGCTGTAAACATTTGTACGTGTTGAGTACATGTTCATGTGTTGCTTTATGAATTCGTGCCTGTTGAGTATATATACATATGTATTTGTTTGAATCCGTACGTATTGTGTATATGTACAATTGTAGCTCTATGAATTCGTAAGATTTGAATATGTGTACATGTGTATTTGTATGAAAATGTACATGCTGAGTATATATATGTAGTTGTATCAATTCGTAAGTTTGAGTTTATGTACATGGTTAGCTTTATGAATTCGTACGTGTTGAGTATAAGCATGTGTTAAATTCCACAGCAAATATATTGTTCTATCTTTGTATGTCTTTTTAGGCGATATTTGCTGAGAATCAGCAAGAAATCATGTGCATATTCATTGTAATATCTTCAGCTGAATTAAATACATAACGCACTCAAAGCCTTTTAAGAGTTTAACGTTTTTACTTTTTTTACATAACAGCTTGGTTAACGTGTTTAGTGACACGGTGTTTTGAAAGAAAATTATTTTCACTGCGCTCTCGAAGTTATCTGAAAACTTACAGGGTTTCAACGAACGGAACCCGGTACTTTTCGCCCCATTGATTAATAAAACATTACTTGATTACATACATGTATACAGATCTGGATAGACACTGAGCATGTTGAACCGTTAATTTTTACACATACGAAATCGTCACATGTGCGATAAATTCGTAGAATTTCCTAACAAATTTGTGAAAATACGTAAGAATATGTCACAAGAAAGTTTTGTGAAATTTTCGTGGCCCGTTTTTTAACCACCTCTTAGTACTAGCAAAATGCTCACAATCTACTTATCCTTCGTTTAATTAGCTACTACGATTTAATCCTACGATTTAATTCACAAGAGCTCTTTACAAGCCGCCGTAAGTCTGAACGAGTTTCAGTTGGGAAGTCCAGCTTTGCTCCTATAATTTTTGTACCTGGTCTGTTATGACTGTATAACGCCATGTTCAGGTGTTAACTTTGACATGCATGAAAGGATTTTCATATGATATTCCACGAGTGGTAAGCACATTAAGACGACGTGTTATGAGCATAGGTTATGAGCAATATCTGAATCAAATCATGGGTAATAGCTCTATACACTCAGAACAGTATCCCAACAGTATGAGCACAACACAAAAGGTTCGATATTTTGAACCTAATACTGTAGCATCTCGATAACACAATGAAGACAATCAAGATTCATTTGCACAGAACTTATGTAAATATTCAACCCCCACACAAAACTACATGTCACAGCAGAAAAAAAATATGCTTACACATAACATTCATCAGGGATCACCTGAGCAAACACATTCTCAGATTCCACATGATCGTTACTGTCTTTGTGGTCCTTGTAACATGTCTTTAAATACACCTACAGATAGGCTTATATTTCCTATACAGGGTGTGTCTCAAGATACTTTACCCATTACAATGCAAAATAACAAACAACATGTTCAGTATGCTGACATGAACCCACATACAGTCACAACATACTCCAGATGCAATCATCCAACACGACATAACTATACAGAACCATGTTATGTAACAGGCTTTGATTTGAATGACCACGCAACCAATACACAACAAAGGTTTCTAGAAAAACCTGATACACATACTCCACAACAACAATCCAGTATCTCAAACAAACATAAACACAAACACAAAGAACCTGACAAATTTGATGGAAAATCCACAGATTGGCGTGATTATCTTATTCATTTTGAAAACGTAGCTATTTGGAATCAATGGGATGACCAAAAAAAGCGCAACAAATCATAATGTCTCTACGAGGCCCTGCTCAAAAGTTGTTAAGTGAGATTAAATCTGACAGTTTGACTGATTACCAGACCATTAAAGATTTGTTAGGTCGTAGGTTCAATCCAGTAGAGCGAGAAACAGCTTTTCGTTGTGAGTTTCGCAATCGGAAACAGAAAAGGCAAGAAAGTGCCTCTGATTTTGGGTATGCATTACATAGACTGTGTCTACAAGCATTTCCGGGTGTAAGCTTAGAAGCTAGAGAGTTCTATGTCATTGATCAATTTATAAATGGCCTTTCTCGCCCTGAGGTCCGAAGCCATGTACAATATCGACACCCTACTACAATAGATAGTGCTATCGCTCTAGCTGTAGAATTTGAAGCATTTGAAGGTTCACTGGGTATATTAAGAAAACCTCGTTTTGAGGACGATAGTCAAATCAATTCTGTCTCAGAACCTACCAGTCAGTCATCCAATACTCTAGCTGACTCAGTTACTCTAAATGATCTCGCCAAATTGATTGAAGGCCTTACTAATACCATAAGAAGAGGTAATAGCAGAAGTAGGAGTAGAGAAAGAAGTGATAGTAAGGAAAGAGCAAAATTTCACAATATTGAATGCTTTAATTGTCATGGGAAAGGTCACATTGCTACAAACTGTCCTAAATCCAGTTCGGGAAACTAGGTCAGGCTGTTCTTACGCCCGAAGGTACAGCCAGCTCAGAAATTAATTTGGAAAATGGGCAAAGTCGAAACATTACATTGTGTCCTATACAGAGAAGGTCTTGTCTCTATGCTAAACTTCTATGTAATGAATGTTATTTTCAAGCATTAGTAGATTCAGACTCGGTAGCGTCAATTCTTCCCATACCAACTTTTAAGAAACTAGGTCTCTCTAAATCTGATCTTAAGCAATGTTCAGCCTCCCTTACTGCGGCAAATGGTAATGATGTAAAGGTTGAAGGTATGATACATATCTGTTTTGAGATTGACAACGAACCCTCTGAATTTGATTTTGAAATTGGATGATATGAATGCAATCATTGGAAATGACTTCCTTGACCAGTTTGATGTCAATGTGAAGTTTGAGACGGGTCTCATGCAGATAGGTAAACATAAGATAAGGTTAATGAGAAAAGAGTCTGATGGGGTTGCTCGAATCAAGCTTAGTGAAAATACAATTGTCCCGCTAGATACAGAAGTTGTTATTAATGGGTATATAGATGGTCACATTAACTGTAATGAAGGTCTCATAGAGCCCTATCAGGTCATTAACAAGAAAGGCTTGCTAATGTGTAAAACTCTTGTCAAATCAGAAAACGCAGGTATACCTATCTCCCTTATAAATATCACTGATCGAAACATTAAACTCAAAATGAACACTTCAGTAGGAAGTTTATGTCAGATTGAAGGTGTTCAAAGGTTAGAATCACACAAAGGTTCTAGATTCAAAAAGGTAGACTTACCTGATAATCTGAAACCTTTACTTGATGAAGCATCTGAAAACTTGAATGAAGAGCAACTAAGGGATGTTTCAAACTTGCTGAATGAATATCAAGACATATTTACAGATAATTCAGGAAACATTAGTCAGACACCTTTGGTTGAACATGAAATAGACGTGAATGATAGCAAACCTATAAAAATTCCCCCAAGAAGAGTACCACTGTCTCAGAAAGAAATCAGTGAAACTGAAGTCAAAAAGATGCTTGATCAAGGAATCATTGAACCTAGCAATAGCAGTTGGTCCCCCCAAATTGAACTCGGTAACCAAAAAGGATGCATATCCGCTTCCTAAAATTGGTGAATCATTAGATGCTCTCACTGGGTCCCGATTTTTCTGTACTTTAGACCTAGCCAGTGGGTATTGGCAGATTCCAATGTCCCAGAAAGATAAACACATTACTGCTTTCAACACACATATGGGCCTTCATCACTTCCGGGTCATGCCATTCGGGCTTTGTAACGCTCCAGCGACTTTTGAAAGGTTAATAGAAAGAGTACTGAGTCAGATGCAGTGGCAAAAATGTCTCTGTTATCTAGATGATATCATTGTATTTGGCAAAGCATTCGAAATAGTTCTTCAAAATTTGCGAGAAGTGTTTGAACGTTTCCGTATTGCAAAATTAACTTTGAAACCAAAGAAATGTCATCTTTTTCAAAAACAAATAGACTATTTGGGTCATGTAGTATCCGAAAAGGGAGTTAGTTGCTCAGTCAAAAAGATACAACATGTTCAAGAATGGTCAATACCAGAAAACAAGAAGGATATGCGTAGCTTTCTAGGTTTACTAAATTACTATAGAAGATATATTCCAGAATTCTCGGTCATTGCATTTCCCTTAACCCAGTTGACTCAGAAGAAACGTAAATTCACTCGGGACGAAAATTGCCAGTTTAGTTTCGAGTGGCTCAAACATCTTTTGGTTACTGCACCTATTCTGGCTTATCCAGAAACAGAAGGTGAATTTATTCTTGATACGGATGGATGTAACATGGGGATAGGGGCTGTCTTATCGCAAATGCAAAATGACGAAGAAAGCCTATGCTAGCAAATCCCTTAACAAGGCACAACAATGGTATTGTACTACCTTCATTGAACTTCTGGCTGTCGTAACTTTTGTCAGACATTTTCGACACTATCTCTGGGGTCGACACTTCCTTGTAAGGTCAGATCATTCTTCCCTTAAATAGTTAAGAAATTTTAAAGATCCTGAAGGAATGTTAGCCAGATGGTTAGCCATTCTTGAAACATATGACTTCTGTCTTGAACATCGTAAAGGTAGTCTTCATGGAAATGCAGATGCCTTGTCCCGGTTACCTATGCGTAAGAGGCCTTGTAAGAGAACTGACTGTCCAGATTGTACAACAAATTTTGTTGTTTCCAACACTCCTTGTTTCACCAATGATGCTGGTTCCAAACCACAGGAAACCAATGACAGGCATAGTTTTGAAACAGTAAATTCTGGGGGTGTTTGCCAAAATTTAGAATCGGTCAGGGAGGTCCTGACAATAAGTCCTATACAAAATTCTTATGGTGATACTGGCGTTTCTAGTACTCACGATGAAGAACTTTCAAATTGGGTGGCTAGTTGGTCCAGATCTGATTTGATGAAGTTACAGAACGAAGACTTAGCAATTTCAAAAGTAAGAGAGATGAAAAATCAGTATCGGACAAAACCTCCGAAAGATGAAATTAATTTCCCAAATTTGAATGTAAGGATTCTCTGGAGCGGGATTCTGTACAGAAAAAGGTATGATATACCTGGTACAGAAAACACCTCATTTCAAATTGTGGCCCCTTCAGTACTCAGGTCGAAAATATTTGCCCAGTTGCACAACAGTCGTATAGCTGGTCACCCTGGAAGAGATCGAACTCTCAAAAGTATCAAACAAAGGTTTTATTGGCCCGGTATGACAACAGACATACAAACCTGGTGTCAAAATTGTGACAGGTGTGCTCGTAGGAAACCCGGTCCTGGTTTAGGCAAATCTCTACTCAAACAAGACATTTCTACTTGACCATTGGATAGAATAGCCATTGACATTTTAGGTCCCCTAACTACCACTAGCAATGACAATCAATACATAATGGTAGTCGGTGACTATTTCACTAAATATACAGAGGCCTACAGTTTGAAAGACCATATAGCCTTAACTGTAGCAGATAAGCTTGTAAATAAATCCATATGCAGGTTTGGGGTCCCTACCTACATACATATAGATCAAGGTCGCGAGTTTGAATCACACTTATTCCAACATCTGTGTAGATTACTGGATATTCAAAAAACTTGGACAACAACTTACAATCCTAAGTCCGATGGAATGTTAGAAAGAATGAACCGTACGTTATTTCAAATGTTGTCCATGTTTGTTAATGAAAATCAAAATGATTGGGATGACCATCTTCCCTTTGTCATGATGGCTTTCCGTTCCACCTGTCACGAAAGCACAAAATTCAGTCCAAACAAACTTATGTTATGTAGAGATATCACCTTCCCGATTGATGTTATGTTTAGTGACTGCCCTGACACAAAGTACATAGTATATCCTAGTCAATATGTGGAATGGATGAGAAACTCACTAGAGTTGTCATTTGATACTGCATTCCAGAATCTGAAAATAGCGGCATCAAGACAAAAGAAATACTCTGAAAAAGGTTTAAAACCTAGACAATTCATTGAACAAAGTTTAGTTTGGCGTTGGTATCCTCCGTTAGCTAATACAAAGCTCGGGCTAGGGTGGACCGGACCATACAGAGTTATTGAGAAAATCACTGATGTGACCTATAAAATCGAAGATGTTGAGACAAAGAAACAAATTGTTGTTCATGTAGATCACTTAAAACCTTATCAGGGAACTCAAACATATGCACATGATTCAAGTCACAGTGAGTCTGAAACACAAAATAGACAGGATTATCCCAATTATGACGACCAAAGTCTGTATGACAATGCAGACGACAATGCCGATGAAGAAGTAGCTGATAGCACTTCACTGGCGGATAGTCCACAAATCATGGACACGCCATATGTCTCTCGAGCAGGAAGGCGGGTGAAACCTAAAATAATATTTTCACCCTCTTAAATAATCAGGATATTTAAGTACCAAGTATGATTTCATGTGTACAGTTAATTACTGATTTGTTTTATTTCAATGTATAATACTGCAAGAATATTAGAATTCTGTTATGCATATGACAATATTTCAAGTGTATATGATATCCAGTTCTACTTGCATGTCATATTATATATAAATGTATAATTATGAAAGCTTGCCCACAAATACCCATATACATGATATATATGTTCTGGTTGTGTCACATATGGATACGGCTTATGTTATAATACCAATATTGTATCCTCTATTAGCATAAAATGTTATTAATATGTATCTTATTGTCTTTTATAATTAAAGTATATGTAGCAATGTATCCTAGTGCATGTCCTTCTTTGTAAAAGTATTGTTTTAAATACTTCACCTCTATTACATTTTGTTTTAGCGAACAATATAGTTTGCACTTTACGTCAAAAGCAAATATGATTTTCTTACTCATTTTATCATGACAAAGAAGAATACCTTAATAGTCTTTATTTAATTTACCAAAACTACCTTAATAATTTGCTGAACCTGTACATGAGATAATCATTTTTCTTATTAAGTATTTCTATATAAAAGGTATACTTTACCTACTGTCTGTAAATAGGAGGGATTATTTTTGTTTGTACTAAACTTTACCTGTTATGTCATTTAAGCTTGTAGGTACAAGACTGTTTATTTATTATGCATGAGAATTACAATAGGTATACAGGTACTAAAAGTATAGAACACTGTACATAGTAGGTAAGCCTGTAATAATTTACAGTATATTCAAAAACAACAATACCCACAACTTTTGGAAAGGTTTGTTAAAACCTAACATTTTGATAGACTGAGAGAGAGAGAACGATTAAGGCCTTGTGTTGTGTCTCTTGTGTTTTTTTCTGTTTTTTTCTTTCATTGTGTTTCTTTCCATTTCTATGTTCCTAATAAAAATTTAAATGGGTCTTTTTATATTTACTTTGGGAAATTTGCACTGTATTGGCCGTCTGAGTGTACTGATTTTCTATCGGAGTGTGGTTAACCAATCAAAATGAAGAAGTTCACCTGTTTAATCATCTGGGACTATAGGCCTTGGTTCTAGATGTGTCAGCTGCATGAAGTGACTCTTCATTATTTGAGCCTAGACTATATTTAGTACTACGATTGGGTTTATCTCAGGAAATCTGGTTTAACCGGACTGAGACATTTTGGTAGGGTCTCACTTCTCTTCGAAAGATGCAATGTAAATTTTCTAAGATAAGTTTGTTTTTTTTTCTTTAGAAAGGTTACAACAACCTAATTTATTTTCAGATGAGCTGTCCACTATTATTATAAAAGTCTGAAGAAGAAGTGCTGGATTATTTCGACTGTGAGTAGGCAGATGATGTTGGCGTAGGTGGAGATGGTGATGGCATAGATGGTGTTAGTGAGGTGGAACCTGACGGGGACATAGTTGCAGATAGGATGGACCAAAGGCCGTTATGACCTGACAGCCCAGTACGTTGTCCAGTTGGCGCCTGTGGAAATCATCTTTATAGTTCGATCTCCACATTCATTGTTGGTCACTGGACCAACAACCATGAGCCATTCATTAACATCTGGCAATGTCCTAATTGCTCAAAGACGAGCGTCAGGAAAACAAACATAGTTTCTCATCAGAGAAATCAACACCATATGTCTTCAGACATTTCCATGGTCCTGCAAAGGAATAACACCTTCACCGACCCTGGTACCGCCTTGCCCTACAGGCCGAACGTTCGTACGGAACAGCAGCGAAAACGCCCCAGGATTGCGGAGGAAGCTCACCAACGACTGGATAGCGCCCCACAGAAGAAACAAACGGTCTGTAGGGATGAGGTGGCGCGTGTCAGGGAAGGTAAGCTTGTTATACAAGTTAATCCTAGGTGGAGACACCCAAAACATAAATAAATAATCCATGTATTGTAAATTTGGTTTTTAACCTAGTAAGCCGGCGTGCTTCTGGGTCCGCAAAACCCATCCGGGGGCCGCGGATAAGTAGCCTACACTGGAGTAGGTCCATTTAAGGCTAAGCCAGGGATATGGCCTTAAATGGGTATGATGTTGGTCAGATGTCCAACAGATCAGCAGTGTTTTATAACATTATTATAAAGAATAGTGTGTTAATTTTACAGTGAAAAAAGGATTTATTCTATTAATACTTAGAGTGATTTTTTTAAGTGATATTGTTCTTCTACAGTTCTTGAAAATTAGTATTTGTTAAAAAATAATTTTCATATTCAATGAAAACTATCATCCTGCTTATTTTTTCAAAATTGATTGACTAAATTTATATATTTAGGTCTTAAGGTGGGGGGAGTGTGGCAGGAATGATATTTTTCTTACAACATATAATTGACCTTATTTTGAACTTTATCATTCTAGTACATCAAGTGCATTTTACTAAAGGTATAGACCTTACATAAATACTGTCTTATATACATTTTGTTGTACATGTATACTGAGGTTATTTGTTTATACCTGTTTAATCCAATTATAACCCTGTCAGTTCATACCTCTTATTAATATAGAGTTATTGTCCATAAATTATTAGTTTAATAACTACTCGAAAGCATTGGTAATTTCATTACAGTATCCATCGCAAAAGTATGGTTAAGTACCTTTACTTTACATAGTTGTGTACTTGTACTAAGTGCATGAGATTTTCATGATTCTTGCTTTTCCCTCCAGTGGGTTGATCAGTAAATAAAGTATGGCTACTTACATTTTAATTCCTTATAGTCTTATATATATATATGATTTCTATAGCATTACTAGATTTTTACACTATTTTTGTAATATCCCTGACTTTTTGGCGGAAAACCCAGGCATATAAATACCCTAGCTTCCTATACTAGGTGTTCAGTAATCTGGTCGCAGAACTTAAGGTAAAGTGTTACCTTCTTCACAGGCCTTAGAACTGAACCATCTTTCTCTGTCTCTCTCTCTTAGTATTTTCTCTCTTGCTGGTTGTAATTTCTATTGATGTTTTAGGTTCCTTTTTTTTCTCTTTTATATTAAAAGTGCATTTCATTTTGGCAATATTTCTAAATACCGGTGAGAATGTTTTGGCTAGAAATCTAATTTGTTAAGAAAACTCATTCCTAAAGTGATGTAAAGTCAAATTTGGAAACTGCAAATAAAATATTGTGGGTATTGAAAAGACACTTGTTTAATTTCTTCCAAAATAATATCCAACTATAAAATAGATCGAACCTGGGTATTTAGCCAATTGGTTTTGGCTCCTGTTACATATGAAACAACAAATGTACTTCACTAGTAAATCTAGTCATCCGGCGAAGTATGAAGTATGAAAACTCTGTGACAAAAATGTTCTTACGTATTGAGTGAAAGCGGAAGTCTGAAGACAGTTTAGATACTTGTGAAGGAAATGTACCCTCAAACCTGCAAAAGAAATCAAATTTTACTCTGACACCTATTGATAGACGTATTAATGCACTTCTCCATTCTTTAAGTGAAGCAACTTCGAAACCAGCAGTGCTTGCAGTCATACCAAAATACTATAAGTATATACCTCAAGTTCTGTGAATTACCAAAAGAGCTCATAGAATTCAAAAATGAGGATGCATTGTCAATGGAATACGATGACATTTTAGATACATGTAAATGTAGTGATATTAGTTTAACAGTCATTGTTGAACAATCATCACATATTGAAGCAAGCAACCAGTAAGACATGGAATAGATTAAGAGCAGGTAAAGTGACTGCATTTGTTATCAAACCAGTATGCCAAACTAATCCAAACAATCAATCAATGTCTTATACCAGCCAATATTATTATCCGAAAATATGCTGTCTGAGTTAAGTTGTCCGTGTCAAGCTCAATGGCCACATTTTACTAAAAGGTTCTGCATGTTTTCACAATGAGGTGAAAATTTGATGTAAGCATTATGAAAATTCTTCAGGTGGCTAGGACATAAGGAACGGAAACGATAAATCAATGCTAACTCTCCTTCAGTGATGTCCTTGACCTTGTACCAGTACGCCTAGAACATGGATCAAGTCGTCTTGATGAGTTAAGTATTTGACCCAAGTTTAAAGAAATTCTTCTACGGGTTTGGGACTTGTGAAGCAGGCACGAAATCCTATTACCTTGAACTGTGACCTTTAGTCGGCGTGCCTGAATCATGAGTTCTGCGTGCTGTTCTGATAAGGTGAATATATAACCAATAGGGGATTCAAATCCTGTTATTTGCTTAGAATCTATGAGTCAACACAACCGGAACAATCACTACACTTTACAAGGGAAAATGTTCAAAAGTGCACTTTGACCCTGACCGTTCTGCTACGGCCCTGAATCATGCAAGCAACACGTTTATATGTTATTGTAAAAAAAGTCATTCTATAGTCTCACTATGCACGGAATGTTATGCCCCAGACAATAATAAAAAAAAACTCTCTATAATCATAGTAAAAATTCAAGAAAGTACAAAGTTCACTGTGGTCTTGATCTTTATGTTATGGATCTGAGTCTTGCACACCTAATCATGATGTAGTTAACACTTGTGCCAAGTTATTTACAAACCGTTTCATGCATCATGAAGTTATTGATCGGACACAAAACGCGAAGGACAGATGGATAGAATAAGCAATCATATGGTCCCCAAAGCAACAGTAATCTTTTTTCATCGAGACCAATCATTTTTTGTGTCAAACAGATATCAAGATGCGTTATCATACCTTGTATTAATGTTATATTAATGTTAAATCTTGCAGACAGAGATACCCTGCAAGGAATCCTGCCTGTATTTGTGGTTCTCTGTTATTTTACATCATCTGTTTCCGTGTATTTTGCTGGTAAGTTTGACAATGATAACTATCAAAGAACTTTGGAAGACACAGAAAAGTGTGTCTGTAATGACACACAAGAAAATTTCAAATCGATCTTCTCGAGACAAAATCATCACAAAAACCAGCGCCCTTATTGTATTGTTTTTCCTTATTCCAGAACTTCCACACGGGATATACAAGCTCGTGTTTGTTATCTTTAAACATGTCGGTAACTACGGTGGAATGTTTGTGTTCAGTAACTATGTATTCATTAGTGTTTATGAACTGGTACTTATCGTAAGTTTCTGTGCTAATGTTTGGATATATTGTTGCATGATGCGTGACTTTCGCCGGAAGTTAGTGACATTATACTTTTGTCGAAATTTCAGACGAGGATTTGTCCGATTACGGTCGCTCTCAGCTTAAGGTTAAGGATAACATCTCGTAGTAGTTCTTACACAAGTAGGAACAGGGTTCTCAGTAAAGCAACGTCACTGCCTTCTACAGCATCAGAGAACTGTGCACCTTGACCTTCCCTTAACAACAATGAGAAACCACGATAATGGAGTAAAAGGTGATGAGATAATGGATGATGTGTTTGACGAGAACATAATCACATTAATGTAGTTGAGAAATTTGGAAACGATTGTTCTCTGTAAGATTAGGTTTTGTTTTTCATTATGTCAGCAGAGTAGAAATGAATGATAAATGTGAAAAAAATGGTTGAGACCTTACGAGCGCTAGCCTTTGTGGAAGATCCGTGTGTACATAATGTAAAACTAAACAGTGTTTTACTCCACTGTAAACACAGCGTTTTTCTCATTCCATTCAAAATGAAGTCTTCGATACTGTGAAACAGAACCTTGGTACGACAACACTATTTCATACTGTAGTAGTTTTGACATTTAGTTAACGTCCGGTTTTTCCACTTTTCACATGCTTGGTAAATTTTACGCCATTGTTGTATAGTGTCACTTCAATTATGTCCCTTTAATAAACTTTTATATAGTTTTGTCATACTGTTCATGTCATTCTTGGTAGATAAAATTCCTGTTCAGTAATTTTCTCATTTTATAATTGGTTTCCTGGTAAATTTAATATTTTTATCTGTTGTAAAGGTTTTATTTCTTAGTGAAATATAGTTGAAATTTCTCCTCTATATATTCTGCGGGTTAACGTTATTTAGGGGAACGGGTACAACCCATTTGGTTTCCGGTAGGGACATCAATTTCGTGCAAGTTCCAAGTTCCTGAACACACGTTCAGGGGATTTCTAGTCTGCACTGCACTAAAGGTGTTTCCTGGGTGCTGGTAGCAAACTACTACCAGTCCCATTGCATAAGGAAACTTTAATCCCAGGTGCTCACAGCAAAATCTGTAGCCCCAACTTTATGGGATATTTTCTCTCAATATATATTTTCATCCAAAACATTTAGTAGAATATGATAATTTTCTGAGGAATATTAAACTGTTTAGTGTTGAAATATTTGATTAAAGGAGTATGAAAACTGTAACGTCTTGTTCGATCATTCAATATTTGTAATTCACTATTGACAGTGACCTTCGACCCTTGAGTGTTGTGCGTGCCAAGGCATATTTGAAATATCTTTCATTACTTTCATGAATATATACTCTTCTTCTCAATCTTACAAGAGTCGTGATTATTTTTGATTTTACTAAGTATATATATGTTTGTATATAAAACATTTCAATGATTTGTAGAGTATATGTACTTGTATGTAAATATATGTATATGTGTTTTTTACGGTTATCTGAGAACCAACACCTACCACCTACTTACCATCTGTTCTTACATTAACACAAGTTTGTCTTTAAACGAGCATATGTTTTTATCTACTGTATATCCTACCCTAACAAAGCAAATCTTTGTTCAAAGGAAGTGTATATTTCTGTCTTTACGTTCAATATTAGAACCGAATGTGACCTGTGTCTTTTTTTATATGTGCGACGTTGTATTACAGACATGGTGTAGAAATGGCACAGATTGTTTTATTACTTTCAATGTTATAGTTACAGCAGAATGGACACTTCCTGATCTTAACTCTAGATGAGATACCATTTCAAATGTGCACAATGGTGATAGGTTTATTCTAACCTCTCGGGTGTATGCAGACGATATTGAAACTTATCTTCATAGCCTGTATACGAAATCTACCTGCTTCATGCTTTGGAAAATGTCGTGATTAATTGCATGAAAACGATTTAAGGTAATTCAATTTTTCCTTCAATTCTATTCAAAGAAACTTCTTTAAAACAGCACGAGAATCGTCCGTGACATTAGGTCACATTCTAAAGATAATATATATGGTCTGTTATGTAAATAAAAAATCAATAAAGGATATATTTTTCGTGTTTTTGTGGTGCATTGCCTGGAGTATGAATATGTGCGCGACCGCACAACGAAAGCATCTCTGGCGCCATAATATAATGCTTTAGACTTCTTTATACTTAAACGAATTAATCCAGAGTAGGACAGCAAACTGAGAAATTTTGGCATTTTCTGGCATACGTTGAAATTCGTTTGCACATCGTGTTAAATTCGTTTTTATTCGTTGAGATACATTCGAGTACTTTGTTGTTCGCTCCGTTTGTCAAAAACTTGTGTGCACACACAACGAACGTAATTACAGAGTGTATACAGCTCGTCCGTCTGTGCGTAACTAATGAGTTTTGTGGTATTCTCTTACCTTTCAAGTAGAGTACCGCAAATGTCCATCTGGTTGGGTATAGAGGACATAACTTCATAACCGCTATCTCGACAGTTCTGGTTGGTAGCTCAAAGAGTTCTGGTCTATTATGGTATGTGCGGAATATTCACGGTACAGGCAGAGCGCACGAACAGAGCACACACAGCTCTAGAGATCGTGGACATTCGTTCCGCATTGGTTCGTTAATATGTAGCCATTGATAGGTTATAAATCATGTTCTTATGTTGCTGCGAGTACATTTGTCAGTTTATTACGTTTAGCTCCGAGTAATATTGTGCTTTTCGAACTTCGTCAAACTTTGGTTATTCGTTCACGATCACTTATTTTAAAGTCCTTACAATGTAGTGTAAGCGGGTAATTCACTGCATAAAATTTATCATTGACAAATTTATCAAAAGATACTATATACACGAAATTTAAAAAGGACTCGCAGAAATGATAACAGTTTTCTTCGTCGAAAATGTTCATATTACGACGTCATAAATCTAACAGAAACTTTAATCTTTAGGTTCGTAGTTTTAATTATGAATTTATCAAGATAATAAAGTCTCATGAAAATGTTGTGAACTTTTTGTCTTTGTTATCAAGATCTACACGGTTTCTTTTATCAATTAAAACTCGATTTTTTAAAAAGTGAAAACAAATGCGTACCGTAAAAACAGCAATAACAACTGCAGACTTATTTTTAATTGGTTTCATTTCTTTATTTTTCTGAATAGACGTTTTGTATACTATGCTTTTCGGTAGATTCGGTAGATTACTGAGATTTCTGTGAAAATTATATTTGATAATTTCACTGTAAAAAATATCAAATATAATTTCATTCTTTTTCCAAGAAGAACTTACTTTTAATGAATTCCACCTTGGATGCCTCAAATGTACTAAAAACATACTTCCCTTTGACCAAATTCGAGTTACTTCCCCTCTATTGTTTACATAGCAACATACATGTATAATTTTGACAGTTCGTCTGCAAATCAATACAATGGCTGAATCAGACATAGATCCTGACATTTTGTCGGAAATAACTAATATTTTTTTATGACAAAGAGGCCTTTGGTGACTTTGAACTTCAAATTTACACTAGACATTGACATTTAACAGATTTTAATTTTCCATCGCTTCACTTTTTTCAACAAGGCGGCCGATATGTTTTTTTTAAAGAATGAACATGCGTAAAATAATTCGCCGAATATAATTTAAAAAATAGGTTTCAAACGATACAAAAACTGCTGCTTAATCATGTAAACACATGTAATACAAAATATATATATATTTTTTTTTTAATGACAATGATGGTGTTTAATTAAACCGTGCGGTAATTCTTGTCCGCGCCACAGTATAATTTGAGGCAACCAGTTGGGGGAAATATGCAAATAAAACCCGGAAAGAGCATTTACTTCGGTAAAAATAAAACACCGAAAAAGCATAAAATAAAAAGAAAATTTGTGTTTATTCTGTGTAAGATTGAATTTTATTTCATCTCGTGAGCATCAAAAACATTATTCCTACGAGTGGCGAAGCCACGAGTGAAAATACTGTTTTTGATGCTCACTCGATGAAATAAATTTCAGTCTTACACAGAAAAACACAAACATTCTCTATACTTTGCAAAATAAAATATCTGCCGAACCTGATTTGATATCAATAAACTTTGTGTTTGAATGAAAAGAAATGAATTAGTTCAACAGATATGATTTATACACACGAGAAGAAAAATTCCCAACTTACAACAGAAGCAAATCCGTCTCTATATACGATAGGGGAAGTAACTGTGTATGCAGGTTTTTACGAGAATAAGACAGTAGTTTTCCTCTGTACTGACTGAAAAAAAAATTCAAAGATTCAAGTAAGTCTACTAGATGATCATAATTGTTATGTTTTGAAACAGGTTGTCGAACCACATTTGTGTGGTTTCAATATCGGCAATCCATATTTTAATTTTTTTTCTAACTTAGGATTGGTACTGTCAGTAACATTTTGTTCTTTTTCCCCTATGGAATTTTGTAAACGTAGTTCCCTGTAAGGTAAAGTTTTCTTCTGCTTGATACAGAATTTCTCATCACGGTCATCTGCAAAACATCGTTAGCACAGTAGGACAGTATCAGTGAACAAGATTTAAATCTAGACCAGCTGCCGAGCACCTGTACAAAACAAACAAACTTACAAACAAGAACACTAGAAAAACCCGAATACGCATGCGCGAAACATTCTCGCAAAATTATGAACACGTGCAGACATGAAGAAAAGATGTTATAGCGATTATGATTTCTCTAGGTGCACTGTTCATACATGTGATAACCCTCATCAAATTATGATACAGTGTTAAAACGTAGAAGCGAAGCAAAACTTCCCTGTTATTGAAGTGTTTGGAATACAGTTTTCCTTGTTTTCGCAAGGTCAAACATTTAGGCAGAACAATACTTTTGTGTTACGATTCTCTTATAGGATAATTGTTTTAACTTGAGAGGTTAATGGACGTATTCTTTATGAAGATCTAGCTTAATATACAGCCTTCAGAAAATATTTAACAGGACTTTGTAATATACGATAAGTAGGTTGAAGTCAATAATACATTTATGTTATGTACATAATGATCAGACAAAAACAGCATTATAGTGTATTCTAATGTCAATGGCCGATCTGCTTATATTAGTACGCAATAATTATTATTATCATTTTTGTGTATGAAGATGTGGTTTTCGTATATAGTGCTATATAATTTTACTACTCGACAAAAATAACTTTTTTTCCATCTTTTATTCAATTAAATATCCTGTAAATTGTTCACGATCCTCTCTAGTGTAGCACGGACTGTGAATTCAAATTGAAGTTGTTGATTTTGTGACAGCCAGGGAATATTTCAACACGGAGCTGACACATTTTGGAGGTGAAGTCAATGGCGACTGGTCAAATGTATTATCGTCCTCATCATGAAGGTGTAAGTACACACTGATATTTTTATTACACAACACATTCAATCAGTATACCGGGGCTAATTCCTTACTACTACTACTACTACTACTACTGCTAATTATAATACGAGTAGTAATAATAATGAAAAAGAAATGAGGCTGTAAGTTTCACAACGTGTATGCCTTACATACTTTTATTAATATAAGCTTCACACATTTCACGCGAGATAATTATGTAGGGTTTTTTTGTGTGAAGTTTACGATTTATATGTATGAACGTTTCGCATACACTATTTAACACACTTTTGTCTGAAAAGGATTACTAACGTCTTGTTATTAGCAGAGGTGAAGCAATTAAATATTTTGCTGGTTTGTTCAGTTTATTCTTTACCCGAAAGATGTGCTGTATGGGGAGATATCTTTAAATCACCAAAAATAAATGCAAAGCATTGTTAGATCAGCAACATAAATAAAAGTGACGATCGATAAGAAAAGGCAAATGGACCCAGTAAAATGTGTATGAAAGCTAATCCTACCATGGTCCGTAAAACATGCCTTTTAATATAAAAATAGATACATGTGAGATTGACGAAATATGTGTACATCTTCACAACTCACTATGTAATATTTATCACTTGTGAATCTAACGCAGACTACACTAAAATTCAAACTCTGTGAAACTTATATAGGTTTACTGAGGTGTGAAGCTTGAATAGATTTCTGTATTTGAGTACATTTATCGTCGGTACCCGTTGTCCATTAGAGATAAATTACCTTTTATGTTGTAGGAGATAGTGCAAGATACAAAAAGCATCCTATTTCAGAAATATTCCTCGTTATTTTCCCTGCTAAGTATATAGCACTGCTACATGGGACCTCCTTCGAAACACATACGAAATGTTAGTGGAGGAGCGCGGGATCTGGATTACTGGTCCAGCGCGTTACCACTTGACCACAGATCAGCTCCTCAGGTTTACTGAGGTGTGAAGCTATGTGGGTTTACTGAGGTGTGAAGGTTATATAGATTTACAGAAATGTGAAGGCTATATAGGTTTACTGAAGTGTGAAGCTTATATAGGTCTAATGCAATTCAATTCAATTCAATCAATTTAAGTTTATGGCGTAAACTTTTATATGCTTTTAGCAAAACAACATATTTACAATGGCAAGTCAAAATTTGCAGAAAAGTATGAATAAAATGTTATACATGTACACAGTTAAGAATAAAGTTTAATACAATGCTAGTCATTTCTCCTCTTAAAAGCTAAAAATACAAATTTCGCTAGATTGACAACAGTTCTTTTGTGTTGAAGACATTAAAGCATTAAATTTATTAACACTGGCCATGTGTAATATTGTCTATGAATAACGGTTCGTCAGGGTTCCGTGTAATATGGACAAACAAGTACAAAATGATACTCTGATTCTATATGGTTCGAATTACATTTTCTACTTAGTCTATTTGCTCTAGGAATATTTCTATATCGACCTTCCTCTATTTGTAATTTATGTGAAGAACATCGTAATCTACTTTAAGCTATTCTATAACTATCATTTTCTACAGCAACCAGATAGGGTTCAAAATTAAAATTAAAATAAATGCAGTGGGAAGCTTATATTGGTTAACTGCAGTGTGAAGTTTTAATAGGTTTACCGAGGTAGGAAGCTTATATAGGTTTACTGCGGAGGGAAGGTTTACTGAGGCGTCAAGTTCACAGTAAGTTTACTGAGGTGTGATCCTTACATAGGTTTACTGAAGTGTGCAGCTTACAAAATTTAATGCGATTTGAGGCTTATATTGGTTTACTAAGGTGTGGAGCTTATACATGTTAACTGGGATGTGGAACTTATATAGGCGTACTGAGGCCTGAAGCATACATAGGATTACTGATGTGTGAAACTTAAATACGTTTATTAAGGTGTGAAGCTTATTTTGGTTTACTGTGGTGTGAAGCTTACATAAATAACTGAGGCATGAACCTTTCATATGTTTACCGAGGTGTGGAACAAATATAAGTCTACTTAACTGTGACACTTACTTAAGTTTACTTTGCTGTGAAGCTTACATAGATTTACTGAGGTGTGAAACTTACAAAAGTTAACTTAGGTGTGAAAGTTATATAGGTTTACTTTGGTGTGATTCTAACATTTGTTTACTGAGGTATAAAGGTTACACAGGTTTACTGAGATGTTAAATTTACAAAAAGTTTAACGTGGTGTGGAACTTACATAAGTTTACTGAGTTATGAAGCTAGCAGATGTGAAGCTTACATAGGTTTACTGAGAAGAGAGGGTTACTGAGGTTTACTGAGGTGTGAGGCTAAAATAGGTTAACTTTAGTGTTAAGCTTTTATAGGTTGACCGAAGTGGTGAGCTTATATAGGTTTACTGCGATGGGATGCTTATATAGGATTACTGACGTGTGAAGGTTTACTGCAGCGTTAAGCTCTTAATGGATATACTGAGGATGTGAACCTTACATAGGTTTACTGAAGTGTGAAGCTTACATAGGTTTACTTAGGTGTAAGGCTGATATAGGTTTACTGCGGTTGGAACCTTATATAGGTTGACTGCGGAGGGAGGATTTACTGAGGCATTAAGCCCACACAATAGGTTTACAAAGCTTAGAAGCTTATATAGGTTTACGGAGATGTTAAGCTTACTTAGAATGACGAAGGTGTGAAGCTTTCATAGGTTTACTGAGGAAAATTCTGATTTCTGCATGATGCCTACACAGAAGCTTGGATGTAGTAGAGCGGTTGTTGCCCCAACTTGCATCTTGTACAATTTTCCCCACCCTTTTCACATACCCTGACCTCTCTAGTTCATAACAAACATGTTTTGCCTATTAAACAGCACTTTAAAAAATGCTCATTTTCACTATATTGCTTTAAGTTATAATAGCCATGTAGTGAAAAATGAGCATTTTTTTTAAATTATACAAGTTGCAAGCTGGGACAAGAATCGCTCTACTACATCCAAGCATCTGTGATCACATATTGTTCGTTGTTGTTCCATTTTCACATATGAAGAAATATCTGTTTTCAAAAACCCATAAGTACTTCAGCAGCAGTGTTTAATTTTTTTAACTGATAGAAATAAAAGAATTCTTTTATTAACCTTGAGAAAATAATAAGAAACAAGCTTAACCTATTATTATCTTAATGGTCTAAATTATGACCCATCTAAATATTCTGAATACTGGCTCCGCATTTTCACAATCTGAAGGAAATGCATACTTGCTAGTTGTTATAGAACTGTATCATTCAATCTTAAGATCACATTATTTGTTTTTATAATAGCCCTCTAACATATGTAGTATAATCAATGTCAGATAGTCAGGTAAAGTCAGGTTGAATGGATTGTAACAAGACACCTACCCCGCCGCCCTCAGATACAAGTAGTAAGGTAAATACCTATTGAATTCAGTACAGAGACAGTTTGTTTTGTACACGACTCAACAATAAAGTTTATTGTTCAAAAGTAAAATTCAATTTGTGCTTGCAGTTTCCTTATGAATACGAAACCTTCTTCCTGTTGTTTTTAAACAATATATTTATGTTTTTGTTACCTCGGTTTTCCAAAACTAAGAGCTAATGACTAGACAGTAGATGTGTGATGAGCTGTTGACAGTAGATGTGTGATGAGCTGTTGACAGTAGATGTGTGATGAGCTGTTGACAGTAGATGTGTGATGAGCTGATGACAGTAGATATGTGATGAGCTGATGACAAGACAGTAGATGTGTGATGAGCTGTTGACAGTAGATGTGTGATGAGCTAATGACAGTAGATATGTGATGAGCTGATGACAGTAGATGTGTGATAAGCTGATGACAGTAGATGTGTGATAAGCTGATGACAGTAGATGTGTGATAAGCTGAAGACAGTAGATGTGTGATGAGCTGTTGACAGTAGATGTGTGATGAGCTGATGATAGTAGATGTGTGATGAGCTGATGACAGTAGATATGTGATGAGCTAATGACAAGACAGTAGATGTGTGATGAGCTGTTGACAGTAGATGTGTGATGAGCTGTTGACAGTAGATATGTGATGAGCTGATGACAGTAGACGTGTGATAAGCTGATGACAGTAGACGTGTGATAAGCTGATGACAGTAGATGTGTGATAAGCTGATGACAGTAGACGTGTGATAAGCTGATGACAGTAGACGTGTGATAAGCTGATGACAGTAGATGTGTGATAAGCTGATGACAGTAGATATGTGATAAGCTGATGACAGTAGATGTGTGATGAGCTGATGACAGTAGATGTGTGATAAGCTGATGACAGTAGATGTGTGATAAGCTGATGACAGTAGACGTGTAATAAGCTGATGACAGTAGATGTGTGATAAGCTGATGACAGTAGATATGTGATAAGCTGATGACAGTAGATGTGTGATAAGCTGATGACAGTAGATGTGTGATAAGCTGATGACAGTAGATGTGTGATAAGCTGATGACAGTAGATATGTGATAAGCTGATGACAGTAGATGTGTGATAAGCTGATGACAGTAGACGTGTGATAAGCTGATGACAGTAGATGTGTGATAAGCTGATGACAGTAGATATGTGATGAGCTAATGACAAGACAGTAGATGTGTGATGAGCTGTTGACAGTAGATGTGTGATGAGCTGTTGACAGTAGATGTGTGATGAGCTGATGACAGTAGATGTGTGATAAGCTGATGACAGTAGACGTGTGATAAGCTGATGACAGTAGATGTGTGATGAGCTGATGATAGTAGATGTGTGATAAGCTGATGACAGTAGATGTGTGATGAGCTGATGACAGTAGATGTGTGATGAGCTGATGACAGTAGATGTGTGATAAGCTGATGACAGTAGACGTGTGATAAGCTGATGACAGTAGATGTGTGATAAGCTGATGACAGTAGATATGTGATGAGCTAATGACAAGACAGTAGATGTGTGATGAGCTGTTGACAGTAGATGTGTGATGAGCTGTTGACAAGACAGTAGATGTGTGATGAGCTGTTGACAGTAGATGTGTGATGAGCTGTTGACAGTAGATGTGTGATGAGCTGATGACAGTAGATGTGTGATAAGCTGATGACAGTAGACGTGTGATAAGCTGATGACAGTAGATGTGTGATGAGCTGATGATAGTAGATGTGTGATAAGCTGATGACAGTAGATGTGTGATGAGCTGATGACAGTAGATGTGTGATGAGCTGATGACAGTAGATGTGTGATAAGCTGATGACAGTAGATGTGTGATAAGCTGATGACAGTAGATGTGTGATAAGCTGATGACTGTAGATGTGTGATGAGCTGATGACAGTAGATGTGTGATAAGCTGATGACAGTAGATGTGTGATAAGCTGATGACAGTAGATGTGTGATGAGCTGATGACAGTAGATGTGTGATAAGCTGATGACAGTAGATGTGTGATGAGCTGATGACAGTAGATGTGTGATGAGCTGATGACAGTAGATGTGTGATGAGCTGATGACAGTAGATGTGTGATGAGCTGATGACAGTAGATGTGTGATGAGCTGATGACAGTAGATGTGTGATGAGCTGATGACAGTAGACGTGTGATAAGCTGATGACAGTAGATGTGTGATGAGCTGATGACAGTAGATGTGTGATAAGCTGATGATAGTAGATGTGTGATAAGCTGATGACAGTAGACGTGTGATAAGCTGATGACAGTAGATGTGTGATGAGCTGATGACAGTAGACGTGTGATAAGCTGATGACAGTAGATGTGTGATGAGCTGATGACAGTAGATGTGTGATAAGCTGATGACAGTAGACGTGTGATAAGCTGATGACAGTAGATGTGTGATGAGCTGATGATAGTAGATGTGTGATAAGCTGATGACAGTAGATGTGTGATGAGCTGATGACAGTAGATGTGTGATAAGCTGATGACAGTAGATGTGTGATAAGCTGATGACAGTAGATGTGTGATAAGCTGATGACAGTAGATGTGTGATGAGCTGATGACAGTAGATGTGTGATGAGCTGATGACAGTAGATGTGTGATGAGCTGATGACAGTAGATGTGTGATGAGCTGATGACAGTAGATGTGTGATAAGCTGATGATAGTAGATGTGTGATAAGCTGATGACAGTAGACGTGTGATAAGCTGATGACAGTAGATGTGTGATGAGCTGATGACAGTAGACGTGTGATAAGCTGATGACAGTAGATGTGTGATGAGCTGATGACAGTAGATGTGTGATAAGCTGATGATAGTAGATGTGTGATAAGCTGATGACAGTAGACGTGTGATAAGCTGATGACAGTAGATGTGTGATGAGCTGATGATAGTAGATGTGTGATAAGCTGATGACAGTAGATGTGTGATGAGCTGATGACAGTAGATGTGTGATAAGCTGATGACAGTAGATGTGTGATAAGCTGATGACAGTAGATGTGTGATGAGCTGATGATAGTAGATGTGTGATAAGCTGATGACAGTAGATGTGTGATAAGCTGATGACAGTAGATGTGTGATGAGCTGATGACAGTAGATGTGTGATGAGCTGATGACAGTAGATGTGTGATGAGCTGATGACAGTAGATGTGTGATGAGCTGATGACAGTAGATGTGTGATGAGCTGATGACAGTAGATGTGTGATAAGCTGATGACAGTAGATGTGTGATGAGCTGATTATAGTAGATGTGTGATAAGCTGATGACAGTAGACGTGTGATGAGCTGATGACAGTAGATGTGTGATGAGCTGATGACAGTAGATGTGTGATAAGCTGATGACAGTAGACGTGTGATGAGCTGATGACAGTAGACGTGTGATGAGCTGATGACAGTAGATGTGTGATGATCTGATGACAGTAGACGTGTGATGATCTGATGACATTAGACGTGTGATGAGCTGATGACAGTAGATGTGTGATGAGCTGATGACAGTAGATGTGTGATGAGCTGATGACAGTAGATGTGTGATGAGCTGTTGACTAGACAGTAGATGTGTGATGAGCTGATGACAGTAGATGTGTGATCAGCTGATGACAGTAGATGTGTGATGAGCTGATGACAGTAGATGTGTGATGAGCTGTTGACTAGACAGTAGATGTGTGATGAGCTGATGACAGTAGATGTGTGATCAGCTGATGACAGTAGATGTGTGATGAGCTGATGACAGTAGATGTATGATGAGCTGATGACAGTAGATGTGTGATGAGCTGATGACAGTATATGTGTGATGAGCTGATGACAGTAGATGTGTGATGAGCTGATGACAGTAGATGTGTGATGAGCTGATGACAGTAGATGTATGATGAGCTGATGACAGTAGATGTATGATGAGCTGTTGACAGTAGATGTGTGATGAGCTGATGACAGTATATGTGTGATGAGCTGATGACAGTAGATGTGTGATGAGCTGTTGACTAGACAGTAGATGTGTGATGAGCTGATGACAGTAGATGTGTGATCAGCTGATGACAGTAGATGTGTGATGAGCTGATGACAGTAGATGTGTGATGAGCTGATGACAGTAGATGTGTGATGAGCTGATGATAGTAGATGTGTGATGAGCTGATGACAGTAGATGTGTGATGAGCTGGTGAAAAAAGAAAACTTAACAGAAATGTCCCTGTCATTCAACATTTGATGTTCGAAATAACGTTCCATAAGATTATCTGTTACTGAAACGTTGTCTTCAAATAAATTTATGAGTAAAGAGGGTTTTTTTCTAATCGAGGCCCTCAGGTCAAAACTAGCTTATATATGTAAAGATAACAAACTAAGTAGTAAAGAAAGGCATCTCAAGATATATAAGACCGAAATCCTTCAGATATTCTCAGCGAAATATTTAAAGCCGTGTCCTTTGTCAGATATTTGAGGGCGTGGTCTCTGTCACAAATACTTTTTGTAAGATATATAAAGTCGAAATCTCTTTCAGATATAAGAGGCTATATTCTGTCAGATATATAAAGCCATGCTCTGCCTGTCAGATATAGGAGACCGTGTTCTGACAAAGAAGGTCGTGTTTCTTATGTCAGATATAGAAAACACTGTTTGCGTTAGAATATTGAAAGACATATTTGATGTCAGATATAGAAAGCCGAAATCTCTTTCAGAAATTGAAAGCCATGCTCAGTCTGCCAGAGATAAAGGCTTGGATCTGACTTGGATATAGACAGCCGTCTTTTCTTTCACCAATAGAATGTCCTGTTCCATTAGTCAGATATAGAAAATTATGTTTTCTGTCAGCTTGTCATTAACACAAATAGCAAGCTTTAGATCTTTATAGATATAACAACATACCTGACCTATCATATCTGGCCTATCATATCTAACCTATCATACCTGACCTATCATATCTGGCCTATCATATCTGACCTATCAGAACTTTTCAATCTTAAAATGTCTTAGAAAGACCCTCAGAATTATCATCATGAAATCTTCTTTCATGAAAAAAAAAATCATTAATTTATTATAGCTTGTATAAGACACGTTCAGTTAAAAAATTAAACAAGAAACCGTAATGATAAAACACATAATTTACGAAAGTTTTTGGGGTCCGAAAATCACAACATGTAGCGTTTCCGTTAATTATTGTCTGTGACAAAAAATATTTTCAGATGTAAAAAGCTCATATATGACGCCGAAAACAAAAAAAGCAATAAAATGACCGCGCTTTAACCTTGATTTTCAGTATGCTTTGAATAAGTTTTTCTACATATGATAATATAATGTAGTTTATTGGTATCCTTTCTGCATAATTAAAGAAATCTGGGCAGACTTGCTTTCTAGCTTGTCGACAAAAATGTAGGTGTAGTAATTTCTGAGCAATACAGAACGTTTCTACCTTTTGGTTTATTTTTGGTTCACTGAAATATAGCATTCCAAGACTTTAAAATGTTCCAGCATTTCCAACCTGCTGCGTGCAGTAGATTCACTTCTTGGTAGAGCGTATATAAAATTCGGCCTAACATTCCAACAAATTAGCATTCGTTAGCTTTCTGCAGCCTGCCACTGTAAGTCTTTGGGGTTACTTCGCATTCATTTTTATAATCTCCTCTACTTTATTGGATCTGTTCGTCTAATAGTTATCAAACATACTTAATTTCGTTACTATAGTAACGTATTTTTCTGCGATAACTAATTTGATATTTCAAAACATGATCCTAAAATAGTAGCATTCTTCTCTGTTATAGTGAACGATTCTGTTTGTCTTCAGTGTGATGGATTCCTCAGAAAATGTAAGTTACTCATTTAACAATTCTCGTTTTATTGTAATATTGTGAGAGCATTTTGCAGCTTTTTTATTTATATTCACCTTGAGATGTAAAAGTCTTAAAGAGGAAATGGTGTTTCTAAATACTAGAGTATCAATGATAAATTGTTTTGATGTATTGTTATTTCGGCAAGTGCGTGTTCAGTTTTTCTTTTCTTCCCACCAAACTTATTATTATATGTGCGCCTAATGTTTAAATTCGTTTTATATGCATTAAGATACATGCAGAATGGTTTTCTTTCTAGTTTAAATGTAACGGAAACATATACTTTCTGTTGACAAGATTTGTTCTTGTAGTGTTAAATCAGTTGGTAATCTAGCTTGTTTATAACCCTCCCATAAAAGTTTTGTAACACAATCTTTTAAAATAAATAAAAGCCCGTAGTGGTTTTGTTACCCGAGTACCATTTATCAACGATAACTAACTAGACATTATTAGACAATAGTATGACCCTTTTATAACGTGTGGAACAATGTTGTCGTTAGAAGCTGTCCATAAGAAATAAAAAAAAATGTTTCATTTTATACCAAAACAAATCTTGAAATTCATAGAATACAGTCTTATAATGATCATACAGTAGATTATAGGCAGGACTAGACTTAATAAATTAAGCGTCTCCAAAGATTGATACAAGAAAACTATACTTAATTCACTTAAAGACCTATGCCAAAGTAACTCACTTGTAAATATTAAGAACCAAAGCTAAATTGTAATGTATGGCCTCTAATCGGTGCGTATTTCCATTTGTTAAAAATTACAAATAGGTGCGTATAATAGAGTCTATCTGGTAGTGAAACATTTCAGTTGTTGCTGTATAGAACAGGCCAGTCATTGTTTGCCTCTCTCACCGCTCGGACATTACTCGCTCTGTCCCGGATATGGAATACCAGTTAAACCCGCCAACTGTAAGTGATACTTGAAAACATTTAACCTACCTCATGTATTTATTTCTAGATCTAATAAACTTGATTTAGCAAAGATGTTGATTTTGAATTATTTTATTTGGTTACAAAGTAGCAAAATATTTTCTGACAACATTCTTGTCTGTAATTCAAGCAGGTATCCCTAGAACTGTTATTCTATTTCTTTAGCATGAAAGTCTTTGTAATCGTTGCAAATTTATCTCATGAATTTTCCTTCCCTCACTTTTTCCACAAGCAACATATTCATCATAGAGGTCCAATATTTCTCACGGCTTAAACACCATTTCTCATACATAAGCAAATTTTCGATCTATACACCATGTTCAAAAAGCATATCAGACGCATATCTCAATTCTATAAGTTCCTAGGATGTTTTTATTATCAGAGCGAAGCTGTTATCAGTTTGCTACCCTCAGGAGAACACCGGAGATTCTGAGATAGAGGTTTACGATAGCTACAAAGATGTATGTCCTTCAGGAAACCATGGTAACACAAAAAATCATGATATGGATTAAGCACACGTTTGACCATCACATGTATATATAAACCGTGAGGTGTCTGGCCAAAATGCACGTGATCCCTGTTATTCCGCATATGTAAAAGTCATTTAAAAATCCATTTAAAATAAAGCAGGTGCCGATCTAGTATCATCAGGATCTCAGTCCTTGACCTTCATATTACATAAGAACCACAACAGATTCCTCAGAGCTAGAATTACAGCAGGGTATTTTATATATATGTTCGCCGTTTTTCAATTGATTTCTGTCCGAAATTAAAACCTGTACACCACGGATAGATTTTGAGACAGACACGGTTACTTTGAAATTTCGATTCTACTTTGGTGTACGTTTAGTGTTTCTTTCATTTACAGATGTTTGAAGCTCACCTTTTTTTACTTTTTATCTGGGAATTCTGTTGAGATGAATGTCTGTTGTTTATGGTTCAGGACATTAAATGTTCTGGATTGTTTGTTGATAACAGATAAATTCTGCTGAATTACGTGTCTCTCTGACGCTCAGAATGCCTTCTGGGTAAATGAAGCCAAGTTTTCAAAGTGCATTTATCCTGAGAAATTTGTAAATTCAACGAATGCTGCGCAAGATTTTTAAAATATTAAAGTTACGATAGCAGTCGATCGATACTTTATTCCTTCCGTCAGTCAGTAGGACAGTCGATCGATCAATCAATCAATCAATCAATCAATCAATCAATCAATCAACAATCAATCAATCAATCAATCAAAAGGTCGATCGATCTTGACAGGAATAAGCAAATCCAAAATTTAAATTTGTAGATAACAGTTTAAGTTATGTTTATAAAATTGACCCCATAAAAATGCGGTAATAGTACAGCAGAAATGAAAAAATCGATATGTATCTCTCAACTGTAAAATTCCCACTTGAAGCATTCGCACATTTGTTCAAAAGTTCAGATACTGTTAAGCATACGGACATTTGAACATAAGTTCAATACAGTTTACAGCTTACATACATTTTTGTATAAGTTCAATGCACTGCGAAGCGTACGTATATTTGTGTATAAGTTCTTTGCAGTGTGAAGCTTATCATACAGTGTGATGTTTACGTATATGTGTGTTTAAGCTACTAGTGCTGTTACTGCTACTGCCAACTTATCGTTTTGCCAACTGCTACTGATGTTACTACTACTGCAAACTTTACGTTTGATTTAATTTCTACTGCCAAAAGGTACTATATACTGCTACTGCCAACTTCCTATTAGTTGTTTAAGTTGCATACAGTGTGAAGATTACGTATATTTGTGAACAAGTATCATATAGTGTTAAACTTACGTATATTTGTTTATAGTTCCATACAGTGTGAAGCTTACGTATATTTGTGAATAAGAATCTTTCAGTCTGAAACTTACGTACATTTGTGTATAGTTCTATACAGTGTGAAGCTTACGTATATTTGTGTATAAGGATCATACAGTGTGAAACTTACATACATTTGTGTATAGTTCCATACAGTGTTTAGCTTAGGTATATTTGTTTATAAGTATCATACAGTGTGAAACTTACGTACATTTGTGTATACTCCATACAGTGTGAAGCCAACGTACATTTGTGTATAGTTCCATACAGTGTTTAGCTTAGGCATATTTGTGTATAAGTATCATACAGTGTGACACTTACGTACATTTGTGTATAGTTCCATACAGTGTGAAGGTTACGTTTATTTGTGTATAGTTCCATACAGTGTGAAGCTTACTTACATTTGTGTATAGTGTCATACAGTGTGAAGCTTCCGTTTATTTGTGTATAGTTCCATACAACGTGAAGCTTACGTACATTTGTGTATAGTTCATACAGTGTTAAGCCTAGGTGTATTTGTGTTTAAGTATCATTCAGTGTTAAACTTACGTACATTTGTGTATAGTTCCTTACAGTGCTAAGCTTTGGTATATTTGTGTATAAGTATCATGCAGTGTGAAACTAACGTACATTTGTGAAAAAATACCATTCAGTGTGATACTTACGTACATTTGTGTATAGTACCTTACAGTGTTAAGCTTAGGTATATTTGTGTTTAAGTATCATGCAGTGTGAAACTTACGTACATTTGTATATAGTTCCATACAGTGTGAAGCTTACTTAATTTGGGTATAAATACCATTCAGTGTTATACTTATGTATATAAGTGTATAGTTCCATACAGTGTGAAGCTTAATTTAATTTGTGTATAAGTACCATTCAGTATGATACTTATGTATATTAGTGTAAAGTTCCATACAGTGTGAATGTTACGTATATTTGTGTAAAGTTCCATAAGTGTTAGGGTAGCTAACGTATATTTGTGTATAGTTCCATACAGTGTTAAGCTTACGTATATTTGTGTATAAATGTCTTGCAGAGTGAAGCTTACGTATATCTGTGTGAAGTTCCGTACATTGTGAAGGTTACGTATATTTGTGTATAGTTCCATAAGTGTTAAGGTAAAGTGTTAAGGTTGCTAACGTATATTAGTGTATAGTTCCATACAGTGTTAAGCTTACGTCTATTTGTGTATACGTTCCATGCTGTGTAAAGCTTATATCAGTGTATCAGTTCCATACAGTCTGAAACTTAAAAGTTCCATACAGTGATAAACTCACAAGTTCCAAACAGTGTGAAACTTACAGGTTCCATACAGTGTTAAGCTTACGTATATTTGTGTATAAATATCTTGCAGTGTGAAGCTTACGGGTATTTGTGTATAAATACCCTGCAGTGTGAAGTTTACGTATATTTGTGTATAAATACCTTGCAATGTGAAGCTTACGTATATTTGTGTATACGTTTCATGCAGTGTGAAGCTTATGTCAGTGTGTAAGTTCCATACAGTGTGAAACTTACAAGCTCTTATAGAGTGCAATACTTACAAGTTCCATACAGTGTGAAACTTACAAGTTCCATACAGTGTTAAGCGTACGTATATTTGTGTATAAATACCTTGCAGTGTGAAGCTCACGTATATTTGTGTATACGTTCCATGCTGTGTAAAGCTTATATCAGTGTATAAGTTCCATACAGTGTGAAACTTACAAGTTCCATACAGTGTTAAGCTTACGTATATTTGTGTATAAATACCTTACAATGTGAAGCTCACGTATATTTGTGTATACGTTCCATGCTGTGTAAAGCTTACAAGTTCCATACAGTGTGAAGCTTACGTATATATAAGTTTTAAACTGGGTGAAGCTTACATACGTTTGTGTTTGAGTTCCATACAGCGTGAAACTTACAACTTCTCATGTCGCACATTAAACATTACATGTCAGTTTCACAAGGTTTCTCTTTTTAAACAGTTTCAGACTATATACACAGTTTATCTTTTTTTCTGAATTTTGAGAAACGGTATGCTATACATGCATTATATAATCAGCTCTTTTAGTATCCTATAAAAACAAGAAACTGACCATCATATCATGTCCAACTCTGCCTCCACTCACACACTGTTTGATACCTCTAAATGTATATCATTTCTTGACATCAGCGTCCTGACGGTAATAGACGCCATCATTCACGCTTGTTGATATTTATCTTGCCAATGATTATCAGAAACAAGTAATGAAGTCTGAATTAAACGCTTAGAGGTGAGAGTGAGATACTGCACATGACTAACAGACTGCTGACAATGTTCCAAACCAGCACCGATATACTTCTATACGATCTGAGCTCTTAGTCATCCGTCTATCTTGTTAATCATCAATTTAGCTCATAATACACAAAGAGCAAACGCTTCTAATACTCAAAATGAGAGAATATCCCTAAACCGGAAGTTGAGGTATTATGGTCATAACGACAATGGCTATGTTGGTGATAGTAATGATAATGTTGGCAAGGATGATGACAATGGTGAAGATGAGGGGATGACCATTAAATCCATACAAAAACTTAACTTATCCACGACCAGGATAATGATGGTGGTTTCATACTTAATATAGTTCCACATAGTCTTACTCACCAATGCATTCTTTTAATCTTTCTACATTTTTTCTACTTATACCACAACGCGTTCAAATTTTCTCTTGATTATCATCTTTGGTAATGGTGATCATTTAGAGTAAGGGTAATCGCCTGTTAGATAATTGCTTAGGCTTCATTTTGAGTGACACACTGCACTTATATGTAGTGACACATTTCAACTTGTCATATCACCATATCGAAATAAGGACGTTTGTGCTGAGGAAGTGTGATATTATAAAATTGTTTTGAAAAAAATATGCTGTATGTTAGAAGATAAAATGTCGATATTTGTTTTCATTTTGCCTGGAAGCCAGACTTACAAGAAATTATTTAAAAGTAAGATACTAAGAATGAAGGATCTAGGTAAGCAGCCATGCTTATTTTCCTATGTTTAATTTGTATAAGAACAACTTTTTACTTTGAAAGAAAACGTAGTTTATATCCATGTCAATGTTCATTTCGATTTTTCGCTTGTTACAGGTTTAATGTCTTAATTGATTTGTTATTTTGTTACAGGTTTAATTGATTTTTTTAAAAGCCCAAACAATAATGTCAGAGTTACCTCTTCTAAGTTTATACAGCAAGTTTTTCATTCAGAGTGGTTGCGTCTTCCAAAGCGCTGACGCAAATGCTTTTTGAGACACATCTATTTCCTTCAGAGGTTTTTAGCTACGTGAATATTAAGTTATAAATTTCGTTATACCTTACCACTATGAAAGGTGCGTAGTTCTGTTATGTAGCAATAAGACATCTTTTTCACTGAAAGGGCATTAGTTCAAATCTCTCACGAACATTAAACAAGATTTTTTTAACACTGTGTGCGTGCATGCGTAGAGTATAGTTAAGTGGAAGTTACACATATAAATAGTGCAATATGAAGAATATCTTCAATGTTTAAAAGTCTAAGCAGAGAGTAACAGAACAAATTAACACGCATAACGGGTGTTCTGAGATTTTGATATTTTTTGTGTGACAGGTAACATGTGTTCTCAAAGATTGTCTTGGAATTTTAGATTGTATTTCTTATCTGTTTCAAAGTTTGACTCATCCGTCTTTATCTTACATTCTCTTGAGGCAGAATGTTTAGCACGCAAGTTATATTAGTTATATTTGATAGACAAAGAAAGGGACCAACTAGATTGTACTGGTCGATACACCATCATGTAAGATATTATCAGAAGTTTTTTTTTTTGTTACGACTGAGATTAAAATGAAATAAGCCGTCATCTAAACGCCGAAACTTTGTATTTCCATATTTTTGTACCAGGATCACAACACGATTGATTTGTTGTAACAATATTTCCTGATGTAAGATAAACAAGAATAAGCAAATGATACGTAAATCAAATATTTTAAATGGCCCAGTTGCATTACAGATCTGATTTGCGATTTGTATCTAAAACGTGAGGGAGGAGTCAAAAAAATTTAAGATTTTCCATTTTGTGAAAGTGTTAAGAATGTCTCCAGTCATAAAACAGCATCACGTACAGTCTACTAGGCTCAATTGTAGTTTATAGTTTTGCCCTAGAGGATCCTGACAAATATATATTGAAAGGTGGTGGACTTTTTTGCATATGAAAAAGACAGAATCGTTCTGAAGGCATCTGAAAAACTTTTCCCGTATCATTCAAAAGGCATCTTTATAGCCAAACCTATATCGTTCTGAGGGTATCTAGATAGCCAAACCGGAAGTATTCTGAAGGTATCTGAAATGTCAAACCTGTATCGTTCTGAGGGTACCTAAATTTTCTGAATCGTTCTGAAGTTGTCTAAATAGTGAAACATACATCGTTCTGAGCGTATGTAAAATGTCATGCCTGAATCGTTCTGAGGGTATCAAATAGTACCTTTATTGATCTGAAGGTATCTAACTAGTCAAACCTAAATCGTTTTGAGGGTATCAGGATTGTCAAATCTGAATTGTTCTGATGCTATCAAGGTAAACTAACCTTAATCGGTCTAAGGGTATCGAGATATTCAAATCTGAATCGTTCTGATGGTAACTAATAGAAAAACCTGAATTGTTCCTAGAGTTAAATTTTGTCATATCGTTCTGCGGACATCTAAGTATCAATCCAAAATCGTTGTGAGAGTATCTGAATAGTCAAACCTTTATTGTTGAAAAAACATCTTAATACGCAAACATGCATCGTTTTAAGGAAATCTGAAAAGACTATCTTTAATGCTCTTAGAGTATCTAAATAGTCAAACCTGATTCACTCTGAGAGTACTAGTATCTAAATAGTCAAACCTGAATCACTCTGACAGCACTAGTATCTAAATAGTCAAACCTGAATCACTCTGAGAGTACTAGTATCTAAATAGTCAAACCTGAATCACTCTGACAGTACTAGTATCTAAATAGTCAAACCTGAATCACTCTGACAGTACTAGTATCTAAATAGTCAAACCTGAATCACTCTGACAGCACAAGTATCTAAATAGTCAAACCTGAATCACTCTGACAGTACTAGTATCTAAATAGTCAAACCTGAATCACTCTGACAGCACTAGTATCTAAATAGTCAAACCTGAATCACTCTGACAGTACTAGTATCTAAATAGTCAAACCTGAATCACTCTGAGAGTACTAGTATCTGAATAGTCAAACCTGAATCTCTCTGACAGTACTAGTATCTGAATAGTCAAACCTGAATAACTCTGAGAGTACTAGTATCTAAATAGTCAAACCTGAATCACTCTGACAGCACTAGTATCTGAAAAGTAAAACCTGAATAACTCTGAGAGTACTAGTATCCGAATAGTTAAACCTGAATCACTCTGAGAGTACTAGTATCTGAATAGTGAATCACTCTGACAGCACTAGTGTCTAAATAGTCAAACCTGAATCTCTCTGACAGTACTAGTATCTGAATAGTCAAACCTGAATCAGTCTGAGAGTACTAGTATCCAAATAGTCAAACCTGAATCACTCTGACAGTACTAGTATCTAAATTGTCAAATCTGAATCACTCTGAGAGTACTAGTATCTGAATAGTTTAACCTGAATTACTCTGACAGTACTAGTATCTGAATAGTCAAACCTTAATCGTTTTGAGAGTATGAATAGTCAATTCTATGGCAACATTTTACTCAAACATGTATCATTTTGGAGGTATTTGAAAATACTTTCCCAGTTGTTTTGAGGATTTCTAAGAAGTCAAATCTGAATTGTCAAATATGAATTGTTCAGAGGGTGTCTGAAATAAAAAATCTGAATCGTTCTGAAGGTATGTTAATAGTAAAACCTTAAACGTTCTAAAGGGTTATTTATAGTTATACCTGATTAGTTCTGATGAAATTTGAATAGGTAGCTTCCAATCATTCTTATGGTAATTGTATCTGAATAGTCAAAAGGGTATCTGAATAGTCAAACCGTAATTTTCTGATGGAATCTAAAGAGTCAAACCTTAATCGTTCCGAGGATATATGAGGAGTCAAACTTGAATCGTTCTTAGGGTATCTGAAAAGTACTTGAATTGTTCTTAGGGTATCTGAAAAGTCAAATCTGAATCGTTTCGAGTTATACCTTGATCGTTCTAAAGGTATCTGAATAGTCAAATCTGACTCGATCAAAGAGCATGTAAATACTTATACATGCATTGTTCTTTTGGCACCTGAGTAAGAAAACCTGAATCATTTGGAGATTCTTCATCGTTCTTTGGGCATCACAAACCACACAAACGAATAATATTAAGGGTGTCTGATCAGTCTGATCTGAATTATTACTAGGGTGTCTGAATGGTTGTATCTGTATCGTTCTGATGACATCTTAATAGTCTAATATGAATCGTTCTTAATATGGTTTCTGAAATGTCAAACCTAAATCGTTCTCAATGTTTCTGAATAGTCCAATATGCAGCGTTCAGAGGTCATGAGGATTCATACATCTATCATTCTGAGATCATTAGATGATTAGACAAACCTGAATCTATTTGAGGGTATCTAAATTGCTAAATCTAAGTCATTCTTAAAAATTAAAACGTTCTTAAAACTCAGATCTTAATCATTCTTAGAGTATCCGAGTAGTCAGTTCTGAATTGTTCAGAGGACATTTTAATAGTTAAAAAAATCGTTCAAAGGGCATCTGAATAGTTAAATCTGAATAGTTTCGTTCAGAGGGCATCTGAGTAGTCAAATATGAATCGTTCAGAGAGCATCTGAGTGGTCAAATCTGAATTGTTCGGAGGGCTTCTGAGTAGTCAAATCTGAATCGTTCAGAGGGCATCTTAGTAGTCAAACATGAATTGTTCAGAGGACAACAGAGTAGTCAAATATAAATCTTTTAGAGTGGTTAAATCTAAGTCGTTCAGTGTATATCTGAGTAGTTAAATCTGAATCGTTTAGAGAGTATCTTAGTAGTTAAATCTGAATCGTTTAGTTCGTGTCTGAGTAGTCAAATCTGAATCGTTTAGAGGGTATCTGATTAGTCAAATCTGAATCGTTTAGTGGGTATCTGAGCAGTCAAATCTGAATCGTTTAGTTGGTATCTGAGTAGTCAAATCTGAATCGTTTAGAGGGTATTTGTGTAGTCAAATCTGAATCGTTAAGAGTGGTTAAATCTTAGTCGTTCAGTGGGTATCTGAGTAGTCAAATCTGAATCGTTTAGAGGGTATCTGAGCAGTCAAATCTGAATCGTTTAGTTGGTATCTGAGCAGTCAAATCTGAATCGTTTAGAGGGTATTTGTGTAGTCAAATCTGAATCGTTGAGAGCGTATCTGAGTTGTCAAATCTGAATAGTTTAGAGGGTATCTGAGTAGTCAAATCTGAAACGTTTAGAGGGTATCTGAGTAGTCAAATTTGAATTGTTCAAAGGGCATCTGAATAGTGAAATCTAAATCGGTCCTAGGGCATCTGAACACTCAAAAACGAATTATATTAAAAGTATCTGATCAGTATAATCTGAATTATTGTGAAGGTGTCCGAATAGTATCATCTGTATCGTTCTAAGGACATCTAAATTGACAGTCTAAATGAATTTTCTTAGGGTATCTGAAAAGTCAAACCTGAATCGTTCTGAATGTTTCCGAATAGTCCAATCTGAAGCGTTCAGAGGGCATGTAGGTACTTGTATATGTAACCGAGAGCATATGTGTAGACAAACCTGAATCTATTTGTGGATATCTAACACACAAATCTGAATTGCTCTTATGGTATCTGAAAAATCGTTTATAGGACATCTGACTAGTCAAACCTGGATCGTTTAGAGGGCATCTGAATAGACAAATCATAGTTGAGTAGTCAGATCTGATCATTTAGAGGGCATCTGAGCCCTCAAATATGAATTTTTCAGAGGGTATCTGAACTCATGTGAGAATTTATTTTCGCTTTCTTTCAGAGTTGTGGTGAAATGAAGATTACCCCTTCTGTGGATAAGCCTAAATGTCTAAAGTGTGGAGATCGGTGTCCAGGGCTTGATCTGCATTACTGGAGGTGAGTTCTCACTTATTTTACGTTTACTTTAACTTAACTCTAAATTATCGTTGTTATATATTTATTGTTCGTAGCTTTTATTAAATGATATTTCAAAAGCAGCGCCCAAAAGACGTACAATTGTACAGAACTAACTATCTGTATCAATAGACTTCGAATGATTTCTTCATAGAGCCGAACTGTTGTCGCATCTGTATAAAGAACAAGTTTACAACAGCAAAATTAATAATAAAAAGAAAATTTACTATACGATTGAAATTCTAAGATCTGTCCTGTGTCCTTGATTACCTTAACGTGCACTTAAGAAATGTGTGAAGCTTCATTTTTGTCGAGCCTGCTTGCGGATAGCTCGACATAGTCGTCACATTTGGCACCGCAGTTTGGTGTGCGTGCGTGCGTGTGTGCATTACTGCGTGCGTGCGTCCAGATTGCCTTGTCCGGCTATAACTTCTCTGTGCATGGAAGGATGTTGAAATACCTTGGCACATTTGTTCATATTGATGAGACGGTGTGTCACGTGTAAGACCAAAGTTCCAGGCTCAAAGGTCAAGGTCACAGTGCCAAGTCAGTTGTCTAAAATTTTGACGATAAACCTTGTCCGGGCCATTACTTCTCCGTGCATGAAAGGATTTTAAAATACCTTGGTACATTTGTTCACCTTGCTGAGATGGTGTGTCGCGTGCAAGACCCTGATTCCTAGCTCAGAGGTAAACGTCACAGTAACAGCTCTGCCATAAAACAACATCAGTACATATCAACAGCCATTTCTGACCTTCGACTTAAAGTTGTGACGTCTGCGGTATACCCATTGACACTTGTCTTCCTGTTCCAATCTTCCCAAGACAGTCCACTAGTTTTAATAACTTCCCACAGTTTCCATTTCACTGCCCCATCCCCATAGGTAGCTTTCCATTGGCGGGCTCGACATGCTGCCCATGCGTAATCTAGTGTAAACTGTTACCATCAATATTTTGTGCAGCACCCAGTAGCAAAATCATTAAATCACTTGAATCTAACATCTTCTATCATCAGAAAAATATGCAAACACTGCCGTTGTGGGCCAGAAGACCACGATCTTACAGATGATGATGACAGAGAAAAACAGCCAATGAAATTAATCTTGGAAGGTCACAATAGCAACGCACGTGAGTTGTCGTCACGGCTACACAAACTGAATATAGAAGATCCAGCGGTTCAGTCAGAGATAGTTACCCCGGAAAACGATTTGGTTATACACAGAATCGTGGCAGAAAATTTGGTAATAAACAGATTATAGTCCTGTATCTCTTTTTTGTGTATTGAGTTACACATTTATTTACTGCATGGAGACGATACCGTATTGCAACAAACATAGATTTACAGTTTCTTGACTATACTGTTATGTTTTTTCGAAACTGTTTTATCATTTCAAGCTACGTCGAATAAGAAATATTTAATAATCACAATCTTAGTTATTGATTAGACTGGATTTTTTTATCTCTATTACTGGCAGGTTAATGTATTGTTTGGTATTACCTGGTCGACATTTTAGCGAATGTATGACCCGTATGAAAATGGTCATTAAGACAGTATGAAAATGGTCATTAAGATGCATGAGCCAATCTTGTCTGGTCGATTTCACAACAAACAATTATAGATTAACTTGACCACAAGAGAGATTATGCTTGTATATCAGAATTTCTCAATTTAAGTAATGAACGAAGTATTCACTAAAGGTACGATTGTTCACTGTCTGAAAGAAAATTACTTTTAGTTTCCTTTGTCTACGCCTTCTCCGTAGATCCCACCACTCGACTGTTGATGTAAAAAAAAAAACGATCAATAGATTCCTAAACAAATACAACAACAGCTTTATCTAGAAACCTGTGTTTATGCCAAACGTTTGTTCAGAAAACTGAAGAGCACGAGATGTCTGCGATGTTTTGGCGGTTCTCCATACCGCACGTGTCGAGTTAATGCATATTTTACAAGTGTTGAAGATTTACGTTAATGATGTTATTGAAAGTGTATTAGGCCCTTTAGATTCAAATAACCTTGCAATATAATGAAGAAAAACTACTTACTATGTCGGTATGCTCAAAACATCATGTTCAAGAATGGTCACGGTTAGAAGGTATACACATTAAAAGACAGTGACCTGAAACTCGTTCATGTTCTACCATACCTATGTTTGTATACTTCAGGCAATATAATGAAATTATTTAAGCAAATATTTCAAAAAAGGCTCCAGGACAGATATCGATATAATCGTTAATTCATTTAAGAAGTATCACAACCGTCTTGTACGCGGAGATTATAGGGTTAGGGTTAGGGCTATAAAGCTATACCACTGTTTTACGTCTAAGTTTACCATTGTTGTATAACTGAGCTAAACAACTGTTGAATGACTGATCTTAACCACTGTTGTACCTCTGATTAATATCACTGTTGTATGCCTGAGCTACACCACTGTTGTGCGTCTGAGTTTTTACCACTAATGTTTTCTAACTATACTACTGTTAAATGTCTAAGCTATATCACTGTTAAATGTCTGAGCTACACCACTGTTAAATGTCTGAGCTACACTACTGTTAAATGCATGAGCTACACCACTGTTAAATGTCTGAGCTACACCACTGTTAAATCTCTGAGCTATACCACTGTTAAATGTCTGAGCTACACCACTGTTAAATGTTTGAGCTACACCACTGTTAAATCTCTGAGCTATACCACTGTTAAATGTCTGAGCTACACCACTGTTAAGCTGCACTACACCACTGTTAAATGTCTGAGCTACACCACTGTTAAATGTTTGAGCTACACCACTGTTAAATATCTGAGCTACACCACTGTTAAATGTCTGAGCTAAACCACTGTTAAATGTCTGAGCTAATCCACTGTTAAATGTCTGAGCTACACCACTGTTAAATGTCTGAGCTACACCACTGTTAAATGTCTGCACTACACCACTGTTAAATGTCTGAGCTACACCACTGTTAAATGTCTGAGCTACACCACTGTTAAATGTCTGAGCTACACCACTGTTAAATGTCTGCACTACACCACTGTTAAATGTCTGAGCTACACCACTGTTAAATGTCTGAGCTACACCACTGTTAAATATCTGAGCTGCACCACTGTTAAATGTCTGAGCTAAACCACTGTTAAATGTCTGAGCTACACCACTGTTAAATGTCTGAGCTACACCACTGTTAAATGTCTGAGCTACACCACTGTTAAATGCCTGAGCTACACCACTGTTAAATGTCTGAGCTACACCACTGTTAAATGTCTGAGCTAAACCACTGTTAAATGTCTGAGCTACACCACTGTTAAATGTCTGAGCTACACCACTGTTAAATGTCTGAGCTACACCACTGTTAAATGTCTGAGCTACACCACTGTTAAATATCTGAGCTACACCACTGTTAAATGTCTGAGCTACACCACTGTTAAATGTCTGAGCTACACCACTGTTAAATGTCTGAGCTACACCACTGTTAAATGTCTGATCTTCACCACTGTTAAATGTCTGTTGTATAAAGAAAGCTTATCGGCGGTTGTATAACAGAGCTTTACCTTTGTAGTTAAACTAAACTTTACAACAGTTGTACGTTTTAGCTACATCTATGTTGCACGTCTGAACTATATCACTTTTGAACTATAACTTTTTTGTTTGTCTGAGCTATTTCACTGCTGTATAACAGACCTAAATCACCTTTTTATGTTAAACCTAAACCACTGTTGTATGAATGTGCTTTTACATTGTAGTGTGACTTAATTATACTACTGTGGTAAACGGAACTTTACAGCTTTTGTATTTATGAGCTATGCCACTCTTTTATATCTCCTGTACCACTGTTGTGTGTCTTAGGTATATAACTGTCGATTAATAAGATACATATATTGTATGTTTAAGCTTTGCCACTGTTTTGTGACTGAGCTGTACCTCTGTTAAACATCCTACTATATCACTAATTTATGACTAAGCTACATCACTGAAGTATGACAGAGCTATACCACATTTGTTTTACTGAGCTTTATCACTGTTATAAGACTGACATATACCACTGTTGTATGACTGAGCTTTTTCGCTGAAGTATTTCTGAGCTTTACCTTTGTTTTATGACTGAGCTATACCGCTGTTGTATGACTAAGCTCAACTACTGTTGTATGACTGATCTAAACCATTGCTGTAAGACTGACCTAATACACTGTTGTATGACTGATCTAATACACTGTTGTATGACTGATCTAAACCATTGTTGTATGACTGATCTAATTCACTGTTGTATGACAGATCTAATACACTGTTGTATGACTGACCTAATACACTGTTGTATGACTGATCTAATACACTGTTGTATGACTGATCTAATACACTGTTGTACGACTGATCTAAACCATTGTTGTATGACTGATCTAATACACTGTTGTATGACTGACCTAATACACTGTTTGTATGACAGATCTGATACACTGTTGTATGACTGATCTAATACACTGTTGTATGACAGATCTAATACACTGTTGTATGACTGATCTAATACACTGTTGTATGACTGATCTAATACACTGTTGTATGACTGACCTAATACACTGTTGTATGACTGACCTAATACACTGTTGTATGACAGATCTAATACACTGTTGTATGACAGATCTAATACACTGTTGTATGACTGATCTAATACACTGTTGTATGACTGATCTAAACCATTGTTGTATGACTGATCTAAACCATTGTTGTATGACTGATCTAATTCACTGTTGTATGACAGATCTAATACCTAATACACTGTTGTATGACTGATTTAAACCATTGTTGTATGACTGATCTAATTCACTGTTGTATGACTGATCTAATACACTGTTGTATGACTGACCTAATACACTGTTGTATGACTGATCTAATACACTGTTGTATGACTGATCTAAACCATTGTTGTATGACTGTTCTAATTCACTGTTGTATGACTGATCTAATTCACTGTTGTATGACTGATCTAATACACTGTTGTATGACTGACCTAATACACTGTTGTATGACTGACCTTATACACTGTTGTATGACTAATCTAATTCACTGTTGTATGACTGATCTAATTCACTGTTGTATGACTGACCTAATACACTGTTGTATGACTGACCTAATACACTGTTGTATGACTGACCTTATACACTGTTGTATGACTAATCTAATTCACTGTTGTATGACTGAGCTATACCATTGATGTATGACAGTTTTAACGGTTAGGGACACTTTTGTTTGCCTGAGATTAACCACTAAAGTATGTTTGTGCCATACCGCTGTTGAATGTCTTAGCTGTACTACTTTTGAATGACTGAGCTATACCACTGTTGAATGAATGATCTTAGCTACTGTTGTATGATTGACCTGTACCGGTTTTGAATAATTGAGCTAAACCATTGTAGAAAAACAGAGCTATACTCATTTTGTATGACTTAGCTATACCACTGTTTTAGTAAAACTTTGCTGTACTACTGTTGTATGACCGAGCTATACCACTGTTGTATGAACGACTTACACCACTGTTGTATCATTGAACTGTTCCGCTGAATGGCTAGTCTATACCACTGTAGCAGAACTGAGATAAACCAACATTTTATTATGAAGTGATACCAGTGTAATTAAACATTGCTCTACCTCTATTGTATAACTGAGCTTTGCCGCTGTTGGAGAAGTCTGAGCTATACAACTGTTGTATGACTGAATTAAATCTTTGTTATATGAAAGATTTTGGTTTAAATCAACTAGACCACTGTCAGTTTTTAATAATGGAAAGGCTTTGGTAGACAGATTTTGCTTTGGCTATATTAAATCACTCTTGGAAAAACGATGCTTAATAACTATCTGTTTGATCTTTACTGGTTTGAGTAAGCGTGACCTTTGTTTGTTTGAATAAGCTTGACCTCTGTTGGTTTGACTAACCTTAACCTTTATTTGTTTGACTTAACTTGACCTTTACTAGTTTGAGTAAGTTTGACCTTTGTTGGTTTGACTTAGCCTGATCTTTGATACTGTAGGAGGCTAGGTGTTCTGGTATATGAAGTTCAAAGAAACATTGGCTCGTATATTTGAATCTTTATCTGGTTTGCCCCTTGTGTACCCTATTGTTAGACAGTTATAATTGCTACGTCCCCGGCTAGTTGTTTCTGTTTCATTTCATCGAAAGCTCACAAGATCCCTTTCTTTATTCGGAGAATCTAATTTTGAACCGAGTCTAAGACGAATCATAATTTTGGTTGGTCAGAATTACAAACGTATATTTTTAGGGACAATGCGCAACAAGTGCGACCCCTAGAATCGCACATCTAGTCGGCAGTCGGAAAAGTGAATTTGTTTGAAAAGGATTAACTTTCGTTAAAAAAATTGAATTACCGTACTAAGTTTTTGGGATAAGCAGATAGCATTGTTCAATAATCGTTGATTCGTTGATACGTTGATACGTTTATTCGTTGATTCTTTTATTCGTTGATACGTTGATTCGTTGGTTCTTTGATACGTTGGTAAGTTGGTAAGTACGTTTGTCACTGTGGTTTTACGGAGTCTTAAAGAAATCAAGTTCAACGAGTGAATTGACAGTGTGACGTTGTTCTGTTCCCAAACGACTTAGTTGAGGCTCGAACCTGCGCCCAGTGTTTACCAAGTCTCGAGGCAGCGTATATTGACCTTTAAAACTGCGCGCGGCGCAAGCAGTCACAGTTGGTTTGAGTTAGCCTGATTTTTGTTGGTTTGACTAAACTTGACCTTTGTTGGTCTGACTAAGCTTGACGTTTATTGGATTGAGTAAGTCTGACCTTTGCTGGTTTGACTAAGTTTCACCTTTGTTGGTTTGACTAAGTTTGATCTTTATCGGCTTGACTTAGCCTGACCTTTATTGCCTTGACTAAGCTTGAACATTAATGGTGTGACTTAGCCTGACCTTTGTTGGCTTGACTTAGCCTGACCTTTATTGGTGTGACTTAGCCTGACCTTTGTTGGCTTGACTTAGCCTGACCTTTGTTGGTGTGACTTAGCCTGACCTTTGTTGGTTTGACTTAGCCTGACCTTTATTTGTGTGACTTAGCCTGACCTTTTTTGGTGTGACTTCGCCTGACCTTTGTTGGCGTGACTTAGCCTGACCTTTGTTGGTGAGACTCAGCCTGACCTTTGTAGGTGTGAATTACCCTGACCTTTGTTGGTGTGACTTAGCCTGACCTTTACAAGTGTGACTTAGCCTGACCTCTGTTGGCTTGACTTTGCCTGACCTTTGTTGGTGTGACTTAGCCTGACCTTTGTTGGTGTGACTTAGCCTGATTCTGTTGGTGTGACATAGCCTGACCTTTTTTTGCTTGACTTAGCCTGACCTTTAAAAGTGTGACTTAGCCTGACCTTTGTTGGTTTGACTTAGCCTGATTCTGTTGGCTTGACTTAGCCTGACCTTTGTTGGTTTGACTTAGCCTGATTCTGTTGGCTTGACTTAGCCTGACTTTTGTTGCTGTGACTTAGCCTGACCTTTAATAGTGTGACTTAGCCTGACCTTTTTTGGTGTGACTTCGCCTGACCTTTGTTGGCGTGACTTAGCCTGACCTTTGTTGGTGTGACTAAGCCTGACCTTTGTTGGCTTGACTTAGCCTGACCTTTAATAGTGTGACTTAGCCTGACCTTTTTTGGTGTAACTTCGCCTGACCTTTGTTGGCGTGACTTAGCCTGACCTTTGTTGGTGTGACTAAGCCTGACCTTTGTTGGCTTGACTTAGCCTGACCTTTGTTGGCTTGACTTAGCCTGACCTTTGTTGGTGTGACTCAGCCTGACCTTTGTTGGTGTGACTTAGCCTGATCTTTGTTGGTGTGACTTAGCCTGAACTTTATTGGTATGACTTAGCCTGACCTCTGTTGGCTTGACTTTGCCTGACCTTTGTTGGTGTGACTTAGCCTGACCTTTGTTGGTGTGACTTAGCCTGATTCTGTTGGTGTGACTTAGCCTGACCTTTTTTTGCTTGACTTAGCCTGACCTTTAATGGTGTGACTAAGCCTGACCTTTGTTGGCTTGACTTAGCCTGACCTTTGTTGGCTTGACTTAGCCTGACCTTTGTTGGTGTGACTCAGCCTGACCTTTGTTGGTGTGACTTAGCCTGATCTTTGTTGGTGTGACTTAGCCTGAACTTTATTGGTATGACTTAGCCTGACCTCTGTTGGCTTGACTTTGCCTGACCTTTGTTGGTGTGACTTAGCCTGACCTTTGTTGGTGTGACTTAGCCTGATTCTGTTGGTGTGACTTAGCCTGACCTTTTTTTGCTTGACTTAGCCTGACCTTTAATAGTGTGACTTAGCCTGACCTTTGTTGGTGTGACTTAGCCTGATTCTGTTGGATTGTCTTAGCCTGACTTTTGTTGCTGTGACTTAGCCTGACCTTTGTTGGCTTGACTTAGCCCGACCTTTGTTGGTGTGACTTAGCCTGACCTTTATTGGTGTGACTAAGCCTGACCTTTGTTGGTGTGACTTAGCCTGACCATTGTTGGTGTGACTTAGCCTGACCTTTGTTGGCTTGACTTAGCCTGACCTTTGTTGGCTTGACTTAGCCTGACCTTTATTGGTATGACTTAGCCTGACTTTTATTAGTATGACTTACCCTGACCTTTGTTGGTGTGACTTAGCCTGATTTTTGTTGGCTTGACTAAGTTTGACCTTTGTTGGTGTGACTTAGCCTGACCTTTTTTTGCTTGACTTAGCCTGACCTTTAATAGTGTGACTTAGCCTGACCTTTGTTGGTGTGACTTAGCCTGATTCCGTTGGATTGTCTTAGCCTGACTTTTGTTGCTGTGACTTAGCCTGACCTTTGTTGGCTTGACTTAGCCCGACCTTTGTTTGTGTGACTTAGCCTGACCTTTATTGGTGTGACTAAGCCTGACCTTTGTTGGTGTGACGTAGCCTGACCATTGTTGGTGTGACTAAGCCTGACTTTTGTTGGCTTGACTTAGCCTGACCTTTGTTGGCTCGACTTAGCCTGACCTTTGCTGGTGTGACTTAGCCTGACCTTTGTTGGCTTGACTTAGCCTGATCTTTGTTGGTGTGACTTAGCCTGACCTTTGTTGGTTATACTAAGCTTGATCTTATGTTGGTTTGACCTAGCTTGACTTTTATTGGTTTGACTAAGCTTTATTTTTATTAGTTTGACTAAGTTTGACCGTTGTTGGTTTGACTTAGCCTGACCTTTGATGGTGTGACTTAGCCTGACCTTTGGTTTGTCTGACTTAGCCTGACCCTTGTTGGTTTGACTTAGTTTGACCTTTATTGGTTTTACTAAGATTGACCTCTGTTGATGTGACTTAGCCTGACCTTTGTTGGCTTGACTTAGCATGACCTTTGCTTGTGTGACTTAGCCTGACCTTTGTTGGCTTGACTTAGCCTGACCTTTGTTGATTTTACTTAGCCTGACCTTTGTTGGTGTGACTTAGCCTGACCTTTGTTGGTTTGACTTAGCCTGACCTTTATTTGTGTGACTTAGCCTGACCTTTTTTGGTGTGACTTCGCCTGACCTTTGTTGGCGTGACTTAGCCTGACCTTTGTTGGTGAGACTCAGCCTGACCTTTGTAGGTGTGAATTACCCTGACCTTTGTTGGTGTGACTTAGCCTGACCTTTACAAGTGTGACTTAGCCTGACCTCTGTTGGCTTGACTTTGCCTGACCTTTGTTGGTGTGACTTAGCCTGACCTTTGTTGGTGTGACTTAGCCTGATTCTGTTGGTGTGACATAGCCTGACCTTTTTTTGCTTGACTTAGCCTGACCTTTAAAAGTGTGACTTAGCCTGACCTTTGTTGGTTTGACTTAGCCTGATTCTGTTGGCTTGACTTAGCCTGACCTTTGTTGGTTTGACTTAGCCTGATTCTGTTGGCTTGACTTAGCCTGACTTTTGTTGCTGTGACTTAGCCTGACCTTTAATAGTGTGACTTAGCCTGACCTTTTTTGGTGTGACTTCGCCTGACCTTTGTTGGCGTGACTTAGCCTGACCTTTGTTGGTGTGACTAAGCCTGACCTTTGTTGGCTTGACTTAGCCTGACCTTTAATAGTGTGACTTAGCCTGACCTTTTTTGGTGTGACTTCGCCTGACCTTTGTTGGCGTGACTTAGCCTGACCTTTGTTGGTGTGACTAAGCCTGACCTTTGTTGGTGTGACTAAGCCTGACCTTTGTTGGCTTGACTTAGCCTGACCTTTAATAGTGTGACTTAGCCTGACCTTTTTTGGTGTGACTTCGCCTGACCTTTGTTGGCGTGACTTAGCCTGACCTTTGTTGGTGTGACTAAGCCTGACCTTTGTTGGCTTGACTTAGCCTGACCTTTGTTGGCTTGACTTAGCCTGACCTTTGTTGGTGTGACTCAGCCTGACCTTTGTTGGTGTGACTTAGCCTGATCTTTGTTGGTGTGACTTAGCCTGAACTTTATTGGTATGACTTAGCCTGACCTCTGTTGGCTTGACTTTGCCTGACCTTTGTTGGTGTGACTTAGCCTGACCTTTGTTGGTGTGACTTAGCCTGATTCTGTTGGTGTGACTTAGCCTGACCTTTTTTTGCTTGACTTAGCCTGACCTTTAATGGTGTGACTAAGCCTGACCTTTGTTGGCTTGACTTAGCCTGACCTTTGTTGGCTTGACTTAGCCTGACCTTTGTTGGTGTGACTCAGCCTGACCTTTGTTGGTGTGACTTAGCCTGATCTTTGTTGGTGTGACTTAGCCTGAACTTTATTGGTATGACTTAGCCTGACCTCTGTTGGCTTGACTTTGCCTGACCTTTGTTGGTGTGACTTAGCCTGACCTTTGTTGGTGTGACTTAGCCTGATTCTGTTGGTGTGACTTAGCCTGACCTTTTTTTGCTTGACTTAGCCTGACCTTTAATAGTGTGACTTAGCCTGACCTTTGTTGGTGTGACTTAGCCTGATTCTGTTGGATTGTCTTAGCCTGACTTTTGTTGCTGTGACTTAGCCTGACCTTTGTTGGCTTGACTTAGCCCGACCTTTGTTGGTGTGACTTAGCCTGACCTTTATTGGTGTGACTAAGCCTGACCTTTGTTGGTGTGACTTAGCCTGACCATTGTTGGTGTGACTTAGCCTGACCTTTGTTGGCTTGACTTAGCCTGACCTTTGTTGGCTTGACTTAGCCTGACCTTTATTGGTATGACTTAGCCTGACTTTTATTAGTATGACTTAGCCTGACCTTTGTTGGTGTGACTTAGCCTGATTTTTGTTGGCTTGACTAAGTTTGACCTTTGTTGGTGTGACTTAGCCTGACCTTTGTTGGTTTGACTTAGCCTGATTCTGTTGGTGTGACTTAGCCTGACCTTTGATTGACTTAGCCTGACCTTAGTTAGTGTGACTTTGCCTGACCTTTGTTGGTGTGACTAAGCCTGATTCTGTTTGCTTGACTTAGCTTGACTTTTGTTGGTGTGACTTAGCCTGACCTTTGTTGGCCTGACTTAGCCTGACCTTTGTTGGCTTGACTTAGCCTGACCTTTGTTGGTGTGATTTAGCCTGACCTTTCTAGGTGCGACTTAGCCTGACCTTTGTTCGCTTGACTTAGCCTGACCTTTGTTGGTGTGACTAAGCCTGACTTTTGTTGGCTTGACTTAGCCTGACCTTTGTTGGCTCGACTTAGCCTGACCTTTGCTGGTGTGACTTAGCCTGACCTTTGTTGGCTTGACTTAGCCTGATCTTTGTTGGTGTGACTTAGTCTGACCTTTGTTGGTTATACTAAGCTTGATCTTATGTTGGTTTGACCTAGCTTGACTTTTATTGGTTTGACTAAGCTTTATTTTTATTAGTTTGACTAAGTTTGACCGTTGTTGGTTTGACTTAGCCTGACCTTTGATGGTGTGACTTAGCCTGACCTTTGGTTTGTCTGACTTAGCCTGACCCTTGTTGGTTTGACTTAGTTTGACCTTTATTGGTTTTACTAAGATTGACCTCTGTTGATGTGACTTAGCCTGACCTTTGTTGGCTTGACTTAGCATGACCTTTGCTTGTGTGACTTAGCCTGACCTTTGTTGGCTTGACTTAGCCTGACCTTTGTTGATTTTACTTAGCTTGATCTTTGTTTGTTTGACCTAGCTTGACTTTTATTGGTTTGACTAAGCTTGATTTTTATTAGTTTAACTAAGTTTGACCGTTGTTGGTTTGACTTAGCTTGACCTTTATTGGTTTTACTAAGCTTGACCTTCGTTGATGTGACTTAGTTTGACCTTTGTTGGTTTGTCGAAGCTTGACGTTTGTTGGTTTGACTTAGCCTGACCTTTGTTGGTTTGACTTAGCCTGACCTTTGTTGGTTTGACGAAGCCTGACCTTTGTTTGTTTGACTAAGTTTGACCTTTGTTGATGTGATTAACCTCAATCTTTTTTTGGTGCGTCATAGCTGAAGCTGTAATGGTTTGACTAAGCTTGATATTTTTGTTTTTATGAACTTTATCTTAATTGTTTGATTAAGCTTTACTTATTTATATGAATGAGCTTGACCTTTATTGTTTTGACTGAGCTTAAATATAATTGTTATGACGAAGCTTGACTTTAATTATTTGACTGATTTTGACATCTGTTTATATAACTGAACTTGATCTTAATTTCTTTAATTGAGCTTGAACTCCATTTATGTAACTGGGCTTGATTTTTATTTCCTTTACTAGGCTTAAATAATTTTGATTTGACTGCGCTTGATTGAACTGGACTTCTTTTTCTATAGCCAGTCACACTTATATGTTTTTTTTTAACATAGCTCATGTACAGTTGGTGAGACTGGAGCTGTCTGCTAAAACTATTATTTGTATATAGCCAAGCTTGACTTCTGTTGGTATGACTGAGCTCGAGTTTACGACTAAACTTGACAATATTTTAGCAAAACGGTCTGTAGAACTGCATTTTGTCTTATAATGCATTTTCCGGACATTAGGCCGCTGCACTGAATTGGCCGCACTCTTCCATTTTAACCATCTTAGAAATAAAAATTAAAATACATTGTGTATAGGCCGTCCCGTCACATAGGCTGCGGCCGATACGCCGGAAGGGATACTCTGATGGCATATTGTACATTACTACACGATTTTTTCAGAGTACCTCATTTGTTCTATATTTACTGAATTACGCTAGGAGTCATATTAAGTGGACGGCCTTATAAAATGACAGACATATGTATTGTCTCTAGTATAGTTAACAACACATAATACGGTAACAGTGTGAACTAAAGATTGTAAGACACATGATTTCATAATATATTTCAGTTAATATACATATACTTCTTTATACTGCTTAATAATTCTCCACTATACACTGTAGTTTTACGTTTTGTAAGAATGTGTACTGTCTTTTGCAGAGGTCACAAACATACATTTCTATGCTTCCTAAGGACAAGCAATTGTTTGCCGCTCAGTTACGTAGACGTCAACTGCAAAGACAACTCCCACTGCATGATCTTCACGCGAAATTCTGTGATAGTCTGACAGAAAAAGAAATGCAGAAATTTCAGAAATTTGCCGAGAAACGTAAAAATAAGGCTGTTGGCATTGGGAATGTGGGTCCCTTACCACAGAATGGCCTTACGGTAAATGCATAATGTTTTTGTTTTTTTTTTATTTTCCTATAAATACAGTTCAGTTTTCTGCACGCACAGGCATAAACTTTTATGAGAGCTTACAGATACATTTTAAACGTTGATAGCAGGTACGATATCGATAAAAGATAAAACAAAAACATAAGTAATCCGAAATGGTTTTTGTCATCTTGTTCAAGCTTATATTCTGTACATAGTTTTATACCCCCGAAGGGAGGCATATAATTTTTGAACTGTCCGTCCGTCCAGCATTCCGTCCGAAAGCTTTAACATTGCCCAAAACTTCCTTATTAGTAAGTGGATTTACTTCATACTTGGACACAACACTTCTTTGGACAAGACCTTACTACTGACCTATATTTATTTAACCTTGACCCAAGAATGAATTTCACCTTGAAGATCCAGTTGTCTAAAAACTTTAACATTTGCCATAACTTCCTTATTAGTGAGTGGATATACTTCATACTTGGAACTACAACTTATCTACATCTGGTCCATAAGTCAAAGGCCAGACATTGACCCCTGAATGGCCCTCACCTTAAAGATCCAATTGTCCAAATACTTTAACATTGGCAATAACTTCTTTATTAATAAGTGAATATACTTAATAGTTGGATCTACAACTTATCTACATCTGGTTCATAAGTCAAAGGCCAAAGCACCACTTCGGGGACATTGTCACCTTACAGTGACAGTTCTTGTTCATTTTATCATAATGTAAAATAAGGCACTATAAAACACAACATTCTTCGTAATATGATTCATAAAGTGCTGTATCTGTGTATATTTTTGTTACGTAATATTTCAGCTGCAGTGAACTTGCCAGGTTGATGTCTAGATCACATGATAATAATTTATACAATCTATATGGAATTCCTCTGACGAGTCTGCCATGTAAGATAAATACAGTTTTGTAGCTATACGCAGACATTTTTAGAAATTGCGTTTTTGTTAACAAACCATATACACAGTGAAATATTTTTCAAGGTAGCATTATTTGTTCATTCACAGCGATGTCACCGATGTGAATTAACGATAGATGCAAGGGGTTTCGCCATGGTTACAAGCAGAATGGGTCCATTAGTTTGCTTCCACACCGGATGTTTCACTTGTGCTACTTGCAAAGAACTTCTCGTAGACAACATCTATTTTTTCAGATCAGGCGATATTTACTGTGGTCGCCATTATGCGGAACTTGTCTATCCGAGATGTTCCGCATGTGATGAGGTTTGTTCAGTTTATATCAGACATAGAAATCAAAGAAAAAAATGTTAAGTATGTATATTTTCTCGCAGTGAGAAGTAGACAAAAAAGACAGGAAATTTTTGAAAACTGAAGTAAAATTGTGTAGTTACCTAAGTATGGTGGCTGATGTCTGCCATTTCTTTAATATGTCGTGTTGGCGGGGAGACATACAACACTTGACACTTGCATTTGTCGTTTCAGCGACTCTTGAATGTCGTGTTGGCGTCCCCAAATTGTCGTTCTGGCGGGGTTAAAGTCAGAAAACTTCCCACACGACAGAAAGACATATTTTCTCCGGGGCCTTCCAGCTCGCATGCGCAACCGTTTAATACATATATGCATTCTCGTTCAGTCATTGCAGCATCCGGATAATCAGGCATACACGTTTGTGAGTAAAACATAAGTGATATTATTGGGATTTCTATAAAAAGTATCGATTTAAATTTACAGTATATAGATGATATGTGTAGCATGGTCGCGCATACGTGCCGCAAGGAACATCAGAGTAAATTTGTCGTTCACTCGTGCTTGCGCGATACCTGGATTTAATGCTAACACGATATTCAAGTTTAGTCGGAACAAAATATGCAAGTGTCGTGTTGCCGAGTATGGAATTGCCGAGTTTCTTGTTTGTTTTATTGACAGTGTAGACATTTAAATTAACCATCATTTTTAACTTATCAGTCAAATAAAACTTTCTGTACAAGTGTATACAGAGGTGCAGAACAGCAGCAGTTGCATTATTTATGATAATTCGTTAAAATTTATTCAAAATTTGTCTCCTTATTGTTACCTCCGGTTGATTCGCTGCAGTGGTTTAGATTTGTATTTACAGTGCTCAGTTTTACTAGATTATTTGTTTTGTTACCTGCAGATAATTTTCGCACGAGAATACACACAAGCAGAGAACCAGGCATGGCACGTGCAGCATTTCTGTTGCTGGTATTGTGACACCCCGCTGGCAGGTCTTAGGTACATTGCCCAACAAAACAACCCGTACTGTGTTCAGTGTTTCGACAGGCTGTACAGCAAGGTGAGAACGCTTAAAGCTATTCATCTGCAACGTTTAACAAAATTCATTCAAACATCTGAATAATTATCTTCTGATTAATAAGGCCAAGGAAAACATTTGCTGCCGAAAATAAATATCAGATAAAAGTAACTGGCAACGTAAATTTTAAAATTAAAACTACAATGTCAACACTGTAAAAAGTAAATATTTGTCGTGACTGAGAAAAAGTAGGGACTCGTAATTAAATTGGGAAAAAATTTGTAAAACAATAATAGGACATCATACAAGGGTTGGCTTAACGCAAACTTGTTATGTAAACAAGATAAACCGTTGCCCATGGACAAGCTAACCAAAATATGATGTTCGATGTTTCGTGCATCCTTTAGATTTTTAAAATAACTTTTCCAGATACTGCAACGTAAAGGCATTCGTGTGTAAGAATGCAGTAACTTGGGTCATACGTTACATTATGTGGTATGTGTATTGCTCGTTTAGTTTGTTGCTTGTTTGTAGACTGAGTTTTTCACCATAGATAGTTTCTTGTTTTTTCAGATAAGTGTTTAGGCGAGTAACGTCTGATTCATGTATAATTTACAAAGGAATTAAGAAGCCCAGTTCCATGACGAAACATTTACTATAATCTTACTCACTGAAAACGAAGGCTGACCAAAAAGTCATGAAAATTGCCAATTTAACAGTCTGCCAATTATATCTGGTGTACGGAAAAGGGGAGCTAAATTGTACAGTTAAGAGGTGTAGGCCCGGAAGGCCGATCCTTATAGTGGGGGGCAACGCTTCCACAAACAAGCAGTGTACTTAACTATTAGAGCTTGTACTTTGGGATAAACGTGATATTATACACACATGTTTGTTTGCCACACGTATTTATAAATGAATATTTAATATTCTGTATTCATTTGCATTGTGTTACCATTGTAGCTTTAGAGCGATGTACTGCATAAACAGTCAAACATCATACTTTGAGATTAAACGTCTGCTTAAAGTTTTGTTTCCTATGTAATGCATGACCCAAGTTCTTTTCTTGCTGCTATTTGAAAATGTATGACTATTCCTTGAAGAAACTTTATGACTATTCCTTGAAAAAAATGTAAAACTATTCCTTGAAGAAAATGTATGACTATTCCTTGAAGAAACTTTATGGCTATTCCTTGAAGAAAATGTATAACCATTTCCTGAATAAATGTGTGAATATTCATTAAAGAAACTATATGACTATTCCTTGAAAAAACTATTTGACTATTCCTTGAAGAAAATTTATGACTATTCCTTGAAGAAAATGAAAGATATTCCTTGAAGAAACTATATGACTATTCCTTTAAGAAACTATAAAACTATTCCTTGAAGAAATTATATGACTATTCCTTGAAGCAAATGAATGATTTTCCTTGAAGAAAATGTATGAACATTCCTTGAAGAGACTATATGACTATTCTTTGAAAAAACTATATGACTATTCCTTGAATAAACTATATGACTATTCCTTGAAGAAACTATATGACCATTCCTTGAAGAAAATGTATGACTATTCCTTGAAGAAACTATATGACTATTCCTTGTAGAAACTATATGACTATTCTTTTTAGAAAATGTATGACTATTCCTTGAGGAATTAAGGAATAAACTATATGACTATTCCTTGAAGAAACTATATGACTATTCCTTGAAGAAACTATATGACTATTCCTTGAAGAAACTTTATGACTATTCCTTGAAGAAAATGAATGACTATTCCTTGAAGAAAATGAATGACTATTCCTTGAAGAAAATGAATGACTATTCCTTGAAGAAACTATATGACTATTCTTTGAAGAAAATGTACGCGAATTCCTATTGTATGATGTAAAAACAGACACTTTATGGGTAAAATTTCAGTATGTGCGTATATATCTGTTTTGTATTTTGGGATATATTAAAATCAACAGAAGCAAGAAATATGTCATTACTGTTCCGGAAATCCTTCACACGTACCGTATACACGCCTATAATACGTGTGATAATTATAATGTATTTACTTCTACTGTATACGGTCTTGCATGCGAGAAAATTTGCCATACAGAAAAACTCTACAAATCTTTCATTAATATAAGTTATAGTTTCTTTTTTCTTCTATTATATTTACTTTTCACCTTGTTTTACAGGACAGAATAATTTCACCTTGTTTTACAGGACAGAACATAATGCTTTATTTATTGATATTGATTCACATAAAATCATATAAATCTCAAATAAATGTGTCTTTTGAAGGGATCAAGAACAAAACAAAAATGAAACTTAAATATCTTTATTTCTGCGAATCATACTTAAGTACAACAACGTTTCTTAATCTTTGATATTAAAAGGTTATTTTGACTAACAATATCTTCTTATTACAGAAATCTGAGAAGTTGATCTAAAGTTGCAGCGACTGGTTGATTTACAAAGTGTATGTATGGTGCTCTTATATACTTTCAGGTTTGTAGCACGTGCACTAGGACAATAACTGCAGACTCACCAGGATTGTCGCACGGGGAATTTCACTGGCACGCTTGCCCTCATTGTTTCTGTTGTTATTGTTGTGGTTCGAATCTCATTAACCAACAGTTTCTACTGAAAGACGGAAAATTGTTTTGTAGTTTAGACTGTAGATATACTTTTGAAAACTCGCCGAAGAATGCCTTCAAGCGACCTGTTCCTCACCACGAGCATTGACATCAGTAGTATTAATTCGTATCAACCATTGAAGCTTAGCATCATACAACACATTTCATTTGTGTATATTCCCAGTTTTCATATGGAACAACCGCTAGCCGAAACGTTGTTTAAAATACTGTTATATCTTCAGACGAAGTACGGTACATGTATATTTGACCATAAATATGTCTACAAAAGGCAGGAACTTTTATTTATAATTATTGTAGTTTCCTTCCTGTATTCTTATGTTTAGTAATTTGTAACGAACGATAATGCATCCATGACTTTTAAAAAAATTTGCTTTTATTAAAAAAAAATAAGTTGCATATGTTGAGTAGAAAAAATCATAGTATAATTTCGTCAATACTGTACTCGAATAATGACTAAAATAAGTTTGATTTCAGGCAAATGAATAAATATTGCATTCAGACAAAAATTTAAGACATGCGGAAGGACGGACAGAATAGCAAGACAGATGTATCTTAATTGTTTGGGCAGGGATAATGACGACTGACTAAATAAGCAACTATGTCGAGTGGACAAAGTGACAACTTTTTCTGTGTGTATTCGAAAAGATTTGTCAATTTGATCAAGCTCTTACCATGAACAACTTAAAGTATCTGGTAGATTTTTCCTGTAAAATCAAAATATTCTATATGTATATTATTAGTTTGTTTGTATATGACGAATTTCATTTCCTATATCTATATAAAATTTACAAGATCTTTCAACTTTTCACATTGGAGAACAAATAACGGGTTGTTGTTTTTCATCTAATGTTTTCTGCCTGCTCAAATGTTTGGAGAAATGTTTGTATATAAATATATATATAAATATATTATGTAAATGTTTAATATGTTTAAGTCCGATTATTTTACTGTGGCATGAATAAAAGCGAGCAACCTAATATTGTTATATCTTGTTCCTTGTTTCCTTTTTGACAGCAAAATACTGGTCTAAGTTACTCGGTTACGTTATATTGTTTCATTATTATATGGCGTACTACGGATTATAATCTTTGGTTGAAACATGTTCCGACATCCTCAGCCACACTATTAGTACCTTACTTACTCCTGTGTGAGTACTGATTAAAAAGTGACAAAATAATGAAAATTTTCAATTAAGCATTCTTTTTTTCTCGAAATCAGTTGCATATAATATATGTATATAACTGCGAAATTCAATGTCGCCAATACAGGATCCCTAACGGTAGCGTGAATTAAACCCTACATTATACACTTTCGTCACTCGAGGTCTGAACTCTGTGAAATATTTGAAAAAAAACATGTATTGTCTCTTAAATGACATTTTATATATATTTAGGAGAGCAAATTAATGAAAATATAAGGATTCATGAAAACAAAAGCTCAACAGCATTAAATCTTAGTGTTTCCAGGAAACGTTTCTCTTAAATATTGTCAGGTTTACTGAATCTTTTTCTTAAGGTACCATATTACTAACACACAAACATGACATTTACTTCCGATCTGGGTATTTCCTTCGAATGAATCTTCTTACTGTTAAAATTGTAGCTGATATAGTGAGTTCTTAGCTCAACAGCATTAAATCTTACTGTATTTACAAGAAACGCTCGCTTTAAAACGCTGTCAGACACTTATTACAGTTAAGACAGACATAAATCATTTCAAAATCACAATTAAGACCTAGCTGTATGAAAAATGGATATTGTTCAGTGACAACAAGCTAATAAGTTCCAACACTTTTAGTACAAACATTTTCATTAAACTATTATATAATCTTTGTCTAGTTAACGGTCCTAGATACATGGGTCTTGATAAAACGCCAACAAACATGAAAGAAACAGAGGAGACATAATAATGTATTTCAGATAGTTTACTATTTATGACATAAACATTGAACTTACTAGCAGTAATATCTGCACATATCTATTTCAAATAGTTTCTATTTATGACATAAACATTGAATTAACTAGCAGTAAATCTGCACACATCTATCTCAGATAGTTTACTATTTATGAAATAAACATTGAATTTACTAGCAGTAATATCTGCACATATCTATTTCAAATAGTTTTTCTATTTATGACATAAACATTGAATTTACTAGCAGTAATATCTGCACATATCTATTTCAGATAGTTTACTATTTATGACATAAACATTGAATTTACTAGCAGTAATATCTGCACATATCTATCTCAGATAGTTTTCTATTTATGACATAACTACTGAATTTACTAGCAGAAATATCTGCACATATCTATCTCAGATAGTTTTCTATTTATGACATAAACATTGAATTTACTAGCAGTAATATCTGCACATATCTATCTCAGATAGTTTACTATTTATGACATAAACATTGAATTTACTAGCAGTAATATCTGCACATATCTATTTCAGATGGTTTTCTATTTATGACATAAACATTGAATATACTAGCAGTAATATCTGCACATATCTATCTCAGATAGTTTACTATTTATGACATAAACATTGAATTTACTAGCAGTAATATCTGCACATATCTATTTCAGATAGTTTTCTATTTATGACATAAACATTGAATTAACTAGCAGTAATATCTGCACATATCTATTTTAGATAGTTTACTATTTATGACATAAACATTGAATTTACTAGCAGTAATATCTGCACATATCTATTTCAGATAGTTTACTATTTATGACATAAACACTGAATTTACATGCAGTAATATCTGCACATATCTATTTCAGATAGTTTACTATTTATGACATAACTACTGAATTTACTAGCAGAAATATCTGCACATATCTATCTCAGATAGTTTTCTATTTATGACATAAACATTGAATTTACTAGCAGTAATATCTGCACATATCTATCTCAGATAGTTTACTATTTATGACATAAACATTGAATTTACTAGCAGTAATATCTGCACATATCTATTTCAGATGGTTTTCTATTTATGACATAAACATTGAATTAACTAGCAGTAATATCTGCACATATTTATTTTAGATAGTTTACTATTTATGACATAAACATTGAATTTACTAGCAGTAATATCTGCACATATCTATTTCAGATAGTTTACTATTTATGACATAAACATTGAATTTACTAGCAGTAATATCTGCACATATCTATCTCAGATAGTTTTCTATTTATGACATAAACATTGAATTTACTAGCAGTAATATCTGCACATATCTATCTCAGATAGTTTACTATTTATGACATAAACATTGAATTTACTAGCAGTAATATCTGCACATATCTATTTCAGATAGTTTTCTATTTATGACATAAACATTGAATTTACTAGCAGTAATATCTGCACATATCTATTTCAGATAGTTTACTATTTATGACATAAACATTGAATTATTTAGCAGTAATATCTGCACATATCTATCTCAGATAGTTTACTATTTATGACATAAACATTGAATTTACTAGCAGTAATATCTGCACATATCTATTTCAGATAGTTTTCTATTTATGACATAAACATTGAATTAACTAGCAGTAATATCTGCACATATCTATTTTAGATAGTTTACTATTTATGACATAAACATTGAATTTACTAGCAGTAATATCTGCACATATCTATTTCAGATAGTTTACTATTTATGACATAAACACTGAATTTACATGCAGTAATATCTGCACATATCTATTTCAGATAGTTTACTATTTATGACATAACTACTGAATTTACTAGCAGAAATATCTGCACATATCTATCTCAGATAGTTTTCTATTTATGACATAAACATTGAATTTACTAGCAGTAATATCTGCACATATCTATCTCAGATAGTTTACTATTTATGACATAAACATTGAATTTACTAGCAGTAATATCTGCACATATCTATTTCAGATGGTTTTCTATTTATGACATAAACATTGAATTAACTAGCAGTAATATCTGCACATATTTATTTTAGATAGTTTACTATTTATGACATAAACATTGAATTTACTAGCAGTAATATCTGCACATATCTATTTCAGATAGTTTACTATTTATGACATAAACATTGAATTTACTAGCAGTAATATCTGCACATATCTATCTCAGATAGTTTTCTATTTATGACATAAACATTGAATTTACTAGCAGTAATATCTGCACATATCTATCTCAGATAGTTTTCTATTTATGACATAAACATTGAATTTACTAGCAGTAATATCTGCACATATCTATCTTAGATAGTTTACTATTTATGACATAAACATTGAATTTACTAGCAGTAATATCTGCACATATCTATTTCAGATAGTTTTCTATTTATGACATAAACATTGAATTTACTAGCAGTAATATCTGCACATATCTATTTCAGATAGTTTTCTATTTATGACATAAACATTGAATTAACTAGCAGTAATATCTGCACATATCTATTTCAGATAGTTTACTATTTATGACATAAACATTGAATTTACTAGCAGTAAATCTGCACACATCTATCTCAGATAGTTTACTATTTATGACATAAACATTGAATATACTAGCAGTAATATCTGCACATATCTATTTCAGAACTTAAACCTCATGAATATAAAACGGCTAGTTGCAAAACCTTTGTAGGCCTGTTTGTTATGTTTGACGAAACGTACAAATTCAAAGATTTGTAGATGTCATCTTATTTATTACTTTACGGTGTGTAAAACTATAGGCAGCATTCACTTTATACTACAATAGTAAAATATAGAAATAAATCGACTTATACTACAATGTTTGACGATACAAAAAGCAATAACCTTAAATTGCAATGTTTAAATATACACACAGCAATCACCTTATAATAAAATGTTTAATTATACACAGAGAAATTACCTATTCCAGCAATGTTCAATTCAACACGGAGCATTTACCTTATCCACACAATGTTTATTAAACATAGAGCACTTACCTTATCCTACAATGTTTATTAAACATAGAGCGTTTACCTTATCCTACAATTTTTGATAAAACACTGAGCATTTACCTTATCCTACAATGTTTATTAAACACGGAGCATTTACCTTATCCAACAATGTTAAATTAAGCACAAAGCATTTACCTTACCCTACAATTTTTAATTAAACACGGAGCCTTTACCTTATACTACAATGTTTAATTAAGCACGAAGCATTTACCTTATCCTACAATTTTTAATTAAACACGGAGCATTTACCTTATCCTGCAATGTTTATTAAGCACGAAGCTTTTACCTTATCCTACAATATTTACTAAACACAGAGCATTTACCTTATCCTACAATATTTAGTTAAACACGGAGTATTTACCTAATCCCACAATGATTAATTAAACACGGAGCATTAACCTTATCCTACAATGTTTAATTAAGCACGAAGCATTTACCTTATCCTACTATATTTACTAAACACGGAACATTTACCTTATCCGACAATGTTTAATTAAACACGGAGGATTTACCTTATCCTACAATGTTTAATTGAACACTGAACATTTACCTTTTCCTACAATGTTTAATTAAACACGGAGCATTTACCTTATCCTACAATGATTGATTAAACACAGAGTAGTTACCTTATCCTACAATGTTTAAATATACACAAGATTAATTAACTTCTACTACAATGATTAATGCACACAAAAGCAATCAACTTACACTGAATTTTTAAACATAAATAAGAACTTATACTAAAATTTAAATAAACAAAGAGTAATCACCTTATCCTTTAATATTCAAATAAACACAGAACAATCTCCTTAACTACAATGTTCAAATATCATCAAGAGCAATAACCCTTGAATAAACACAGAGCAATCGCTATGTACTACTATTATGAAAAAAGTACAAGGAAAGCTCGCTACAAAGATTAAATATACAAAGAATGGTCACCTTATACTGCAGTATGTAAATATACATAGAACGATCACTTTAACTACAATGCTCAAATTTAACTTAGAACAATAACCTTATCCTACAACGTTTAAATAGTATTAGAGCAATCACTTTAAACAACAATTTTTTAAAATACATAGAGCTATCACCTTTAAAGGATATGTTTAAGTACACACAGCAAAATGTTTCAATATACTCAAAATGGTCACCTTATACTACATTGTTAAAATAAACATAGGCGGAACACCTAACAACTACAATGTTTAAATATACACAAGAGAAATCACCTTATCCTACAATATTCAAATAAAACAGAGCAATCACTCATTACTAAAATGTTCAAATATACACAAGAGTTACAAGTCTACTTATCCTACAATGTTTAAACACAGAACAATCACTTATTACAATAATGTTCAAATATAAACAAGATCAATTCGCCTAATCCTACAATGTTTAAATAAACACAGAGCAGTCACTAATTACTACGATATTTAGATATACCTGAGAACAACACTTTATCCTATAATGTTTAAATATACAAAGAGCAATCATTGTATACTGCAATGTTAAAATATACACAAAGGAGTCATTTATAACAACAATATTTAAATATACACAGAACAATCACCCTTTCCTACGATTTATAATATATACAGAGCAATCACCCTTTCCTACGATTTATAATATATACAGAGCAATCACCCTTTCCTACGATTTATAATATACACAGAACAATCACCCTTTCCTACGATTTATAATATATACAGAGCAATCACCCTTTCCTACGATTTATAATATATACAGAGCAATCACCCTTTCCTACGATTTATAATATATACAGAGCAATCACCCTTTCCTACGATTTATAATATATACAGAGCAATCACCCTTTCCTACGATTTATAATATATACAGAGCAATCACCCTTTCCTACGATTTATAATATACACAGAACAATCACCCTTTCCTACGATTTATAATATATACAGAGCAATCACCCTTTCCTACGATTTATAATATACACAGAACAATCACCCTTTCCTACGATTTATAATATATACAGAGCAATCACCCTTTCCTACGATTTATAATATACACAGAGCAATCACCCTTTCCTACGATTTATAATATACACAGAACAATCACCCTTTCCTACGATTTATAATATATACAGAGCAATCACCCTTTCCTACGATTTATAATATATACAGAGCAATCACCCTTTCCTACGATTTATAATATATACAGACCAATCACCCTTTCCTACGATTTATAATATATACAGAACAATCACCCTTTCCTACGATTTATAATATATACAGAGCAATCACCCTTTCCTACGATTTATAATATACACAGAACAATCACCCTTTCCTACGATTTATAATATATACAGAGCAATCACCCTTTCCTACAATATTTAAATATTCGCAAGAACAATCACCCTTTCCTACAGTATTTAACTAAGCACAAGGGCAGTCGCCTTATACAACAATGTTAAAAAAACAACAACATAAAAACAATCACCTTATCCTACAATGTTTAAATATGCAAAAAGCAATCCGCTAAACCTATAATATTTTATAATTCACAAAGCCATCAGATAATCATACAATGTTACAAATATACACATACCACTCACATCATGCAATAATGATTATATATGTTGAGAACATTACCTTATACTACAATGTTTAAAGAGAAATTCCCTTATTATGCAATATTTAAATACGCAGAGATCAATCACCCTATACAACAATGATTAAATATACACGAACAATCACCCAATATTATTCTGTTTTACTAATGACAGAACAATATCATATGCCCAAAATGTTTAAATATACACTGACCAATCACCATATACTGAAATGTGTAAATATATACAATCAAATCACTTTGTACCACAATGTTCAACTGTGAACAGGCTAGTCACTTTTATACTTAAATTTTGAAATAAACACAGACACATCACTTAATATAAGTAGTACAAAGTTTAAAACACATTGAGACCAATCACCTTATACCACAATGTTTTAACACATGGAATCCAATCACCTTATACTGCAATGTTTTAAACGCATGGACCCCAATCACCATATACTACAATGTTTAGATATACACATATTAATCACCTTATACTACAATGTTTAAACACATTGAGACCAGTCAACTTATATTACAATGTTTTGACACATGGAGACCAATCACCTTATACTACAATGTTTTAACACATGGAGACCAATCACCTTATACTACAATGATTTAACACATGGAGACCAATCACCTTATACTACAATGTTTTAACACACTGAGACCAGTCACCTTATACTACAATGTTTTAACACATGGAAGGAGACCAATCACCCAGTACTACAATGTTTAAACACATGGAGACCAATCGCCTATACTACATACCTTTCCATTATTCAAGGAACAGTTCCCGATGATCTTAAGACAGCCAGGGTAATTCCTCTGTATAAGAAAAATGATAAAACAGAGGTTTGCAGTTACCGTCTTGTATCAATTTTGAGTATTGTGTGTAATATTTTTGAAAGGGTCATTTATGATCAGGTTGAAGGGTATTTGAATGATAAGAACCTTCTATATAGTTTTCAGTCTGGTTTCAGACGTGGATTTTCTACAGACACATGTCTCATCCATTTGTCAGATCTTGTTGAATTCCATATGGATAGAGGAAACATGGTGGGTATGCTGTTACTGGATCTACAAAAGGCATTCGACACGGTCAACCATAGTATTCTTTGAAGTTGAATGCTATTGGTCTTAGTTCTGATGCTGTCAGGTGATTTCAGTCTTATCTTTCTGAGAGACATCAGCTAGTTAAAGTTTCTGGTGTATATTCCAGCTGGGCATCAGTGCGCTATAGGGTGCCCCAAGGATCTATCCTCGGACCACTTTTATGTTTAATCTATGTTTATGATATGTCTGTTGTTGTTAAAAACAAGCATTTATTGTATGCAGACGATTCAGGTATTCTTGTTGCTGGTAAAAGCACATCCATATTGAATCACAGTTATCCAATGAGTTGGAGAGTGTTAGTGAATGGCTTGTTGATAATAAGCTTTCTTTGCACCTTGGCAAAACAGAGTCCATTCTGTTTGGTTCTAAACCAAGATTAAGAGCCCAGTCTAGGCTGAATATCACTTGTAACGGCACAAGTATTCAAGCCACAGATTCAGTGAACTATATTGGTGCTGTTTTGGACCAATATTTGTCATGTGGTGAAATTGCTAGGTCGGTGGTCACAAAAGCTAATGCCCGTTTAAAATTTCGATATCGCAAAAGTCAGTTTCTAACATTTCATACAAGAAAATTGTTGGTAATGTCGCTCATTCTTTATGTGTGCTCCTTTTGGTACCCTTGCTTGACTCAGTATTGGAAGAACAGGCTTCAAGTTACACAGCACCAACTTATTCGTTTTGTTATGAATTTGGATAACAGGTCACATATTGGTATTGATCATTTCATATTCCTTAAACTGGTTACCAGTATCAAAGAGAGTTGATCATATAACTCTAGGTCACGTACATAAAATCAGGTTAGGACTAGCCCCTGATTATCTATGTAAACATTTCATTCCCTTTACTTCGGTGCATGATCTCTGTACAAGGTCAAGAGTGACTGCTGTTCCTTCACAAGTGTCAAGTTCAAGTTTTACGTTCAGTGATACTGGGCGCTACTCATTACCTAAGGGAGGCAGTTTTGGTAAAAGGTACTTTGCTATTGTTGCGATTGTTCTGTGAACCAGCCTCCCCCAGACTATAAGGGATATTAACCGCCCCCACAAGTTCAAAAATGCCATTAAAGATCATCTAATGACTAACTAGTTTTAATCTCTTTTTATTTTTTAATGTGGTGTTTTTAAGTACAGTGCCAGTGTTTTATTTCTATGCTACTTTATTTTTTTATTTAAGCTTAATCTCATGATATAACACAAATTTCACTGTGATATTCATAAATGCTGTGATACAGATGACGCGTTGATGATCTCAGGTTGTAATATAATTATTCGTAAATTGTTGTCATAATCAAATATACATGACTTCCTGTGTCGTGCCGCCAATAACAGGGACCATAATGGAAATAAAGAAAATATCTTTTTTTCTTTTTTGTGTTATCCCTGTTATGGTGTGCATTACATGGTCTATAATTTGTAAGTATGCAGTGTTTTTGTTATATCATGCATCATGTCATTGCCATGTTTTATATGTGTTCTTTTACCAAAATAAATCTATCTATCTATCTACTACAATGCTTAAACACACTGAGTCCAGTTACCTTATACTACAATGTTTAGGTATACACACATGAATCACCTTATACTATTATGTTAGAATATACACAAAATAAACGCTTATACTACGCTGTTTAAACAGATAGAGACCAAGTACATTGATTCTCCAACGTATAAAAATATACACAAAAAAAACCCTCTGATAATATAATGCTTAACTATGTGCAGACTTATTAACTTATACTACGATGTTTAAATTTACACAAAATAATCACCTTATACAACAATGTTTTAACATACACAGACCAATCACACTGTGCAGAAATGTTTAAATATAGAAAGATTAACTCTCTTATACTAAATGTTTAAACACACGAAGACCAATCATCTAATACTATAATGTTTAAATAAACACAGAACAATAACCTTATACTACAATGTTTGATTAGATACAGAACAATCACCTTATAATAAAATATTTAACTATACACAAACAATCACCTTATAATATACTACTCAAAATTTGATAGGGATCACTTTTTATTTCTTAAATATCTTTTTAATGATAACCTCAAGATAACTGATTTTTTTCTCATACATGTAGTTTATTCATATGGCAAAGCCGACCTGTCCAGCAGACTTTGATTGTTTACCTGTACATGGCTCGAGATGCACGAGAAAAGCGATACCCCTGGAAAAGTGGTGCACCGCGGGCATGTACCTTCATGTACACAACTGTTTTATTCAGACTTCGCTTGTGCATGGTAACGTTTATATCGAACCTAACACTGGTTATGGCAAATCTCCGGCAAAGACGGCGTATTGACGATAAGGAGATGAATAGGGGGTAGGGATGCTTGAGGCTGGGCGTTCCCAACGGCACGTGGCAGGTGTCCTTGGGGTGTCCCAGAGAACCGTTGCCAGATGTGGCGACGGTTTCAAACTTACGGGCATGTCACGCAAAGGCATGGTGGAGGGCGTCAGAGGTCCACAACTCAGCGTGAGGACCGGTTTATTGTCGTTCAAGCGCGACGTCGGCGTTTTGTTACCGCTACTGCCCTCCAAAATGAATTCCAGAATGCCACTGGTGTAAGACTTTCCACTCAAACCATCAGGAACCGTCTTCATACAAATTGCAGAGGGCTAAAAGGCCAGCAATCCGAATCCCATTGACGCGAAACCACATTCAGGCACGTCTTTAATGGGCCCGCGATCACGCCAGGTGGACGCTGCATGACTGGACCCCAGTGCTGTTCACTGACGAGTCTAGATTTTGTGTGGACTTCACCGATAGGTGAGTCTGGGTATGAAGATCCGCGAATGAGCGTTTGGCACCCGTATGTGTTGCTACCCATGACCGTCATGACGGGGGCTCGCAGGGAAGAACGGACCTGCACATTGTTCAAAACGGCACATTGACGACTGTACGATACGTTAATGAGATCTTAGATGTATACGTTCGTCCGTACGCTGGTGCTATAGGCCCTGAGTTCACTTTAATGGACGACAACGCCTGGCCTCACAGGGCAAAGTGTCACTGACGAGTACCTGGAGGCAGCAGCCATAGAGAGAATGGACTGGCCAGCAAGGTCTCCAGACCTCAATCCAATACAGCACGCCTGGGACATGCCGCAGACTGCAATATCTGCTCGCCCAGTCCAGCCAACCACGGTCCCTGGGCTATGTACAGCAGGCCCTTCTGGACGAGTGGGCTCGACTACCACAACAAAGCATCCAGAGACTCATTAGCAGCATGAGAAGGCGGTGCAGAGCAGTAATCCAAGCAAACGGACACCACACGCGATATTACAATGACACTGACAGATAAGAAATGTACCGTCTATCTCCAACACTAGTAATGCCACGGCATTACTCTGACAGATAAAAAATGTAACGTCTATCTCCAACACTATTACGCAACGGCATGACTCTGACAGACAAGAAATGTACCGTCTATCTCCAACACTAGTAACGCAACGGAAGGCTTTGACAGATAAGAAATTTACCGTCTATCTCCAACACTAGTAACGCAACGGCATGACTCTCACAGATAAGAAATGTACCGTCTATCTCCAACACTAGTAACGCAACGGCATGACTCTCACAGATAAGAAATGTAACGTCTATCTCCGACACTAGTAACGCAACGGCATGACTCTCACAGATAAGAAATGTACCGTCTATCTCCGACACTAGTAACGCAACGGCATGCCTCTGACAGATAAGAAATGTAACGTCTATCTCCGACACTAGTAACGCAACGGCATGCCTCTGACAGATAAGAAATGTACCGTCTATCTCCATCACTAGTAACGCAACGGCATGCCTCTGACAGATAAGAAATGTACCGTCTATCTCCATCACTAGTAACGCAACGGCATGACTCTCACAGATAAGAAATTTACCGTCTATCTCCGACACTAATAACGCAACGGCATGCCTCTGACAGATAAGAAATGTACCGTCTATCTCCATCACTAGTAACGCAACGGCATGACTCTCACAGATAAGAAATGTACCGTCTATCTCCAACACTAGTAACGCAACGGCATGACTCTCACAGATAAGAAATGTACCGTCTATCTCCAACACTAGTAACGCAACGGCATGACTCTCACAGATAAGAAATGTAACGTCTATCTCCGACACTAGTAACGCAACGGCATGACTCTCACAGATAAGAAATGTAACGTCTATCTCCAACACTAGTAACGCAACGGCATGCCTCTGACAGATAAGAAATGTAACGTCTATCTCCAACACTAGTAACGCAACGGCATGACTGAAGTAAAACACTGTTAAATTGTAATTTGTATAAAGAGTGTTGTGTAAGGAAATATTTGGAAGCAAGCAACGTAATGTTAGCGTGAGTATTTTCAGACTCAAAACCTCACTAGAGCAAGGCGTGCAGCACAGAGGAAACGTTCGTTTACTATTTTTGACTCATTTGTAGTGCCACTTCGTTGAACATTTGATTCGAAAGTTTTTCAAGACATAAGATACAGTTCATAATGTATGTCAATAAAATGAAGGATTATTTTTTGTTGTCAAAATACTCTTTATTAGCGGGACTGTTATCTGTATGCTTAACAGTTTTGTATTATAGGCATTCCAAGGCCTGTAATACGACACCTACCAACGACAGTTGTGTGCACGATCAAGTTATCCCCAAACAGAATAGTTTAAAGTACTGTTTGCATAATAAACATGTTTAATAATGGTTTTATATGCTATGATCCCGTACGATACGATTATCTAAACAAGTTTTGTGTTTATATACTGAACTCCATTGTATATATTTCTAGTAGCAATTCGCTAATACTCGAACAAAAAAAACAAATGTTTAAAACAATTTGAATGACTCTTGAGTGAAACGATTACCACCACACCGGTAAAAATTTCAGCCTTAGATGAAATATGAGCGAACTACGTGCCTTATATGGTTTGTGTGTCATCCATTCTTAACCTTGAAGTCGTTCATCTTTAAAGTCCACACCTGCATCTTTAAAAGCCAAACGAGAGAGGTCTGCTGCTTCGCGAGAATTAAAATAAATCAGTTTGTATTTATGTTCTGCCATTTTTGTCAACTACCTACGAGCAATATTGGGAAGGCAGTTAAGTTTTAGCAGTTTTTTCAGATGGTTTGTCCGAGCGACAACTGTCAAGTGATTCTCGATTACATCTTTATCGACCTCACAAATTCTCCACATTCTGAAAGCATAGCTGGGGTTAAATTGTGGATTACTTTACTATTGTGGAAAGTATTCGTTGACAAAAATCTAGCCTTGGAGGTTTGGTAATTCATACTTCAGTTTTAGTAACAAGAGATATATCAAGTACTAGTAATGTGCATATTGAATATCTCAATTTACATATAATTTTATAATATTTTAACTTCTGATAAGCTGGTAACTGGCAGTAGAGGTAAATGGCAGATTGTAATTACTTTTCAGACAAATGTTGAAGGTATGAAGTACGCTTACGGTCTTTCGAGAAAGTAACTAAGAAATCCTATTAGTTACACCTAAAATTTTATTTGTTTGACAGGCGTGACTTAAAAAAAAATCTAAAAAGTTCAAAACCTTCCAAGAAAATTACAATTTAAGTTTTGCATATTTCCTCGCAAGACTTAAAATAAAATCTCACAGGTCTCGCGAGGAGATAGAGGCGAAAACTAAGCAGGTAAAATGTCGCTATCTCTCTTTGTTCACGGTGACATATTAACTTAAATTGTTGCGGGTCAATATCAGAATACTTTGTTGTTTGTTTTTTTTTTTCTCGGCGTTGTCGATTACTTTTGGTTTGAATTTTCGTTGCTATGGACGCTTTGTTAACAATCTTTAAAATCTAACCAGTCAGGTTTCGAAAATCTGAGTCGTCTTAGACAGCATAACCTGATCGTCTAAGACGGTACAACACTGACGGTTTACAAAAAAGAGGAAATGGTAAGCCTTTGGATTATTGGTGGTTTGTTACAAATAACCCCCTCTGCCTTAGAGATGAATGTGGAGAAAGGCAACGTAACACACAAAATGATTTTATTCCACCATTGGATAAAATTCCGACATTTTTCGTCAACTGGGGGAAGTTTGGTCAAAGAAAGGAGTACTCACTGAGCCCAGTCGATTTGTCTGTTTAAAGAAAGGAATGAAAACTAATTGAAACCGGCAGATAAGGATATAATATTTGCTTTTTAAAAAAGATATTTACTGTTACCGTTACCGGTTATCATTGAATCACCTTCAGTTTTCCAATAGTTTTTCTTGTAGCTGGATACAATTTGGACATATGTGTTCCTTTTAAATTGTGTCTGTATGAATTAAAATCAGTTGAATGATTTTAAAATGAAATTTAGATGAATCCAGCGACCATAAGTTGCAGAGAAAAGGACAAATGTACAATGGCTTGTGGGTTTGACACCGTTTGAACATTTTTCCCATAGATACTTTATATCTGCCTCCTGTATTTTATGTACATAGTTTTGTTCATTTTTTATCCATTACCTGATTATCTAGATTCACTTGATTACCGATACCTTCCATAAATTTATAGATATAATACATTTTGGTCTTAGATTTTGTATTTACCTGGACTTTGAATATGAGACTAGCTTGTTGATGAGAGAATTGTTTGGTATACTACATCACGAGAGAGTAACTTCAATCTGTCAGATTTATTTAATACTGGATTGTAGAAAAAAAGTTTTAGGTAACTGTATAATTGTGTTTCATTTCTAAACACTATCATTTTTTAAATAGTCAGGGGCACGAACTAACACTGGACATTTTTTTAACTAAAAAATTAAAAACACTCAAACATGCTTCACTTGCCGATTCTTTCAAAGCAGATGTTCCGATTTGTGTGTTTGTTTCCTTACTTACGTTATTATGTCTATGTCACACACCGCTGACAAATGAGCACTAGGCCTGGCGGTATATACCGGAAGTGAGCTGAAAATTACGTTTATTTACGATTGTAAAATGGGCGGGATTTAGGCGGACCTTAGCCACCTATAGCTTTCAAAGAATATTTCAGAACGTGATCAGCGGGAAGTGACTGAGTCGAATCATAGTCTGACACTGTACAGTTGCGCGCGTAAAGTAAGAAAGGGTTTGAAAGTTCCTTCTATTCTTTTGACGGTTATATAAACAATAGATATTCTGCATATTTAAACATTAAGACGAAAACATTATTATAACTCAAAGAAACAAATAAATGTTTTGTATGTAAACAAAATTTATTTTCTTGACATAGATGTGCACAATACTGAATCTCCAAACTCAGTCAGGCCGGTCCGGCTAGCTCAGTTGGTAGAGCATCTTGACGATCCCGGTTCGATCCCCATCAGGGCCGGCAAAATTTCTCCGTGATATCTGACCTCGGACATTGCGTCTATAGGTCATTTGTCCCTCACCTCTAAAGCAAGTGAGGAAGTAGTCTGTCACTTGCGGAGAAATTGGTTGTTAGTAAACTGGTTGGATACCAATGAACACTGGTTAGGTGGACTGACCGCCGGGATATTACCTTAGCTGTTAAAACTGGCGTTAAACCCCAATAAAACCAAACCAAAACCAAACCAAACTCAGTCCTTGAGTGAACCGCTGGAATTTACATAAACGTGTATAACTGCATTATGTCAGAAAACAAAATGTACATATCAAATCAACAAAGCAGGATGTATGGCAACAAATAACTTCAATAATCTAGGTTTGATTCACTCAGTTCATAAAAAGTATTCTTGCGGAATCTTATACACAGCTTAATAACACTGTAATCAATTTTGAGATGCTGATCAGACTGTGTCACTGCTTCGCATTTCTGAATCAACTTTTAAGCACTAAATTTTGTTGCTCTTTGAATTGCAGATCCAGCTTAATTTTCACAGAACTGTCGCTTGATCAAAGTCCACCTTTTTGTTGGAACACTAAACTTTCATTAAACAGCATACATTTTTTTGTTTACTCTAAGAACATATTAAAGTGGTGCCGGTTTGCTGGGGTATCTGTCACATGCAGTGACTGTTAAAGTTTTAATCCGATAATTTTCAATAGTTTCTTGAAGAAATGATCACGTGTTGAATGGTCGTGACACATCCTTCGGTAATTCCCTGTGCAGACGACATGAGCCATATATTTGCAAAACCTTCCATGACTTATCAAATGTTCTCAGGTAATGCACTTAGAAAGATTTCACTATTATCTTACTTCATTTCTTAGTGTAAAGTGAACTGATGTACTATAGTAATTCAAAGACATTTGGTAGGCACTGCAGCAGGTTTGAGTCCGTGGAGAAAACAAACACTGTTATCGGACCAGAATCGGGAATGGACGACTTCTATTAAATACATGTAGTATGTTTATTCATGTTCATTTTCTGCTTATCCCGACTCGGTGTCCAGACCGCAGAGATAACAGAGATGGTTATATTATTGGAGAGTAAGATGAAATACAAGAACTCATGTTTAAGTCCTCATTCCAACACTATCCACAATTCGCCGACAAAAAACAAAGAAGGAATTGAGCGTGATATATCATATATATTAGAGCACGCTGAATAAAAGCGCCCCCCCGCTGACGTCACTGCAAACTACTTCCGACTGTTCTTATTTGTCATTGTAATCCGAAAATTGTTTTAAAATATTTTTATAGTGAAATATTGTTATGGACTAAATTATCTTTTTTGATGTTCATCTATGATAAAATTAAAGATATTTGTTAAAACGTAAATTACTGACTGATAAGCTAAAATAACCTTGTTGTTTTCATTTTCACGTGGGAAATGAATAGCGGGGGTAAACGGAATAGCCTGTCAGGGTCAATAACCGTAAAATATGGCATGATGAGTAGTGCACATAATTGTGTCCCTTATATATACATATGTGTTAGAATGGAAATAGATTTTAAAGTTTTTGTGTTCTACCGTCGAATATAGCACGGTATCTCGTTCCTACGGCCATCGTGATTAAATTAATACGCATCTGAACTCGACACTGTGCTATATTCGACGGTAGAACACTCAAACTTAAAATCTACTTCCTAAATAACTGATATTGAAATCATACAGCATTAAAGCAGTCAATGTTAAGAAGTCAGTAAGTGGCAAACTCGGTTTAACGCCTCATCCAATGATAATAAGTAATGTCAGTAAAGGAGCGGAGTTCGACCTTGCGTCCCTGGTTTAAAAGTCCAGCGCGTTACCACTAGACCCCTAATCTGCCCCCGGGGTCTATACCGTCTACAACTAAATTATGTTTTACTTGCTGCTTCATATACTGTAACAATCGAGAACACACTTACTACAGTTAGTATAAGTTCAACTTGACTCAGTACTCGAGCGTTTGTTTTTAATACTGGATTGCCCCGATAGGTGTGATTTCTATACCCACGTTCATTACCAGAAATTCTTTCTGAATTCTATCATCATTTCTTAGCGGACAGACGTACAAAATTAAACCTTAAAGGTCATGTGACACGACTATAGCAACTTTGTCTATTCAAAATAATCATAATGTACTGACTAAAATGGTTAAATTACGAATTATGAAAATATTGCTTTTGATAAGAAAAACGTGTTTTTGATGATCGGCTGTTTCTGTTTCGACATCGGTAGTTTCCGCCGCATTTCTTTGGCTGTGACGTAGATTTATCCCTATTGTACGAAGCAGTAGTGCAGAATTACACTGCTCATAACGTATCCGCTTTTAAATGCAAAACTAACACTAAACCACAAGTGCAAGAAACACAGTAAAGGCACACATAAAAATAACATGCTATAAATTGTAAATTAAAAAAAAATATATTACTATTTGATTTTTAATAACTAAATTCAAACTTTGTGCCGGGAAACGAGTTGTAATTTTACCTAGGCAGAGAATGTGAGTTATAAATATACCAATTTCTTCTAAGTTGTGGTTCTAAATAAAACTATCTCCTCCACGTTTTAACATGTTGTGTAGTTACGATTACGTCATAAATTCTTTGTCATTTAAGTGTAGTAAAATTGAAGTGAATCACGCCTTATACTGTGGGATTTATTCAAATTAACCTACCCAAATGGGACCCTTGTATATTCTGCATGGCTGTCAAAACAAAGCAATTAACTTTTTTTATTACCCAATCAATATCAAAGTTGAGACAATTAGCAAAATTTTATGGCAAGTGATCTTACAAATTGATTGAATTACTTTTGATCAGTCACACTTGTGAAAACATTATGTAATAGTTGCTTCCAATTAGCATGTCTCAGTGATTTTTACTTAAACTGCTTCCATGCAGTTAAATATTTTAATTAGATAATTAAAAATAATAGATCTATTTATGATGAAAATGAAAATTATGCGACTTCTAAATGTGAACAAATTAAAACAAAAACAAAAAACAATGTGTTTGTGTTATGATTTTGCCATAGATTTTAGGACTTCTTCTTACTATATTATTTGTTCTTAGTTCATTATTGTTTTGTTTTCAAAAAAAAAATCTAGAATGAATATGCAAAAAAAAAAGATATACATTTATAATGAAAAAAAAATCATACATCTAGTCAAAGATTTCTTACACGTACTGCAGGCGAAATATATTACAGACAAACAAGCAACACATCACTGTAAAGAGAACGTTTTTATGGAAAAAATCTCTCGATTTGGGTTAGCTAATCAAGTCTTCCAAAAAACTGCATGAGATAAAAATGAGCATGTTCAAAATCTTTTAGGATCAGTTACTTGGAAAATATCTCTAGATATTTTCACTGATGTATCTTTTAATTCTTTAACCCTAACTGAACTAGCCTCTATATCAATTTTGCTCATTGGCTTCGTAATTCCATCAAAATTTCAAATTATTTATTCAGACAATCTTCAATGTATATTCATGATGTTAGCTAAACTTGTTCTTTGTTGTTTTTTTTTGACTATTTTCAGTCTACATTTTCACTTTCTATCATATTTTTTAGTTTTTGTTAACAGTCTTGGCAGCTGTGTCAAGTTGCAAGGGATAAACGTGCGTCATTTCCGATTTCGCGCGTGACAGGTGAGCGCGACCAAGTGCGTAAAATATGGATTTTAATTTCCTATAAAAACATCTTTAAGATGAAAATTACCTGCGGAATTTTGTAAAACTGTCATAGTTAGATATATATTTTTCGCTCATATGAAAATTTCGAGGTCAAAAATTTGTGTCGCATGACCTTTAATAGTTCTTTGTCTTGTCCTTTTCTTTCTTTCTTTCTAGTTCAACGTGTCTTCTTTAATAAATGAACTGATAAAGATTCAGTACCAAAACTGGAAGACTTATTTAACATTTCTGCCAGTCATTTAAAGGATGACAATATTGATAAGCACAAGCCACGGTTCTTGATTCTGCTGTCGATCTTATAACTATAAAGTTTGTAGCTTCTTATAAATAAATATCCGCTCGAGTCCGAGTTTGTATGTGACAGATCTCTGTTTCAAGTACATGCATTTCAAGTACCGATGCAAACTGCTTATTATCCAACAAAACAGTACTAAATACTCCATACCACAGTACTTATGCAAATATTCCACAGCACTTGTAATACCATACAAAAGTACTTATAGTACTGCGTTGCAGCACTTATGATACTGTATTACAGTACTGACGACACCATACAGTACTTATGATACTGCACTACATTGTTTATGATACCCTACTACAGTGCGTATGATACCATACTAGTCTACGGTATTTATGATATAGAACATCAGAACTTATGAAACTGTACTACAGTACTTATGCTTCTGATACCATAAAACAGTACTAAAATAATGATACTGTACAACCCTATTAATTCAATTTTCTAAATGAACATGACCACACGTGAAAAATTTAAATGCTCAAAAGCATTCGATGTCGTTCCTTAATAATATGAATGATACCATACTGCAGAACTGATACCATACAACAGTACTGATTAGTATTTATGATACCAAACTACAGTACTAATGACACCATTCTACGTTCTTATGTTACCATACTACAGTGCTATTCAGTACCTATGACACATAATTACAGTACTTATGATACTATAATTTTACCATACTACAGACTACAGTACTAATGATACCATTCTACAGTACTTATGACACTAAACTACCGTACTTATGATACCATACTACAGTACTTATAATACCATACTTCAGTAGTTTTGATACCATAAGATAATACTTATCAGTATTTATGACACCAAACTACAGCACTGATCATATCATACTTCAGTACTTATAAATAAAATTAAGTACAGTACTTATGATACCATACTACAGTAATAATCAATACTTATAAAATCAAACTTCAGTACTTATGCCAAGTACTTATTATACCATACAGTAGAATATATGATTCCATACTACAGTACGTATGAAACCATACTACAGTACTGATCAGTACTAATGAAACCAAACTTCAATACTTATGATACCATATTAAAGTACTTACTATGCCATACTGTAGAATGTATGATTCAATTCTAGAGTACGTATGAAACCATACTACAGTACTGATCAGTACTCATGAAACCAAACTTCAGTACTTATGATACTATATTAAAGTACTTACTATGCCATACTGTAGAATGTATGATTCAATTCTAGAGTACGTATGAAACTATACTACAGTACTGATCAGTACTAATGAGACCAAACTCTAGTACTTATGATACCATATTAAAGTACTTATTATACCATACTACAGTACTTTTGATACTATATTTCAGTATTTTTTAAATCATACTACAGTACTTTTTATACCATAATATACTGAACAGTACTTATGAAACTTAACTACAGTACTAATGATACTGTACTAAAGTACTTATTACAGCATACAACTCTACCTTATATACCTTACTACAGTACTTATCAGTACTTAATAAAACAAACTACTGTCCTTATGGTACGATACTACAGTACTTATGATACTGAACTGTATTACTTATAATACTACACTTCAGTACTTATGATATCAATATACAGTACTTATGATACCATAATACAGTACTTATGATACCAAAATACAGTATTTATGATGCTGCACAACCCTTATAAACTTGTACTGAAATTGGAATTTTATGAGTAAATAATACATACCTGACAATAAGGTATGGATTTCTATTTCGAATCTTAAATCGCTTTACTTACCGAAAATACAACTTTTTAAGTTATTTACTTCCAGTGCTGCGTAAATCACTTTCCTTTTCGGCGAACAGGTCGCCAGGAAAGCTCAAACTAAGTGGGAGGGTTTGTACTGTCAGGTATTATTTACTCATAAAGCTCCAATTGAGTACATGTTTATAATTTTTTATCTCGTAAATGAACTTACCTGACAGTACGGTATGAATTAATATAGATTCCAAAGCAGTACTGACAGGTGGTGGGATTGTTTAAGCTGATTTTCAAAAGAGTACAAAATATAGAAACACCTACCTTTCTAGGTAATGTGTTGACAGCTGCATTAGAAATACATGTAAGTACCATATGGTACCATCCATCCTTTTCTATACAATAACTATATTTCTATTAACATACGAAAAGTCTGTACATATGTACAATGTATACCATCATATCTGCAATTACTACTGACGTAATTTGCCGATAAAAGAATTTCCATAATTTACATATGTTTCACACAGAAAACGTTAAACAGCTAAAAAAATTCTGTTCACAGATTTCATATAATGTCTGACAAAGGTAGTCTCCCTTGACCAATCTGCTGAGTCCATAACCTGTTTCAAAGATGCACCTTTGAATAAAGCCCATTCAACCAATACTTCTGGTAGAGTGTCATTTGACATTTCCTACCGATTTATTCTTCAACTTATTTGCAAATTGTATGACATTCACTAACCATTTTGAAATCGTCTGATTGGAGACTGAATCATGGGGTTTAATAATAATCAAGAAAAGATTCAGAAATCACCTGAAGCACACCGTCTGAATGATTCCTTTTTTTCAAGTAGTATGCTTTAGGATCCAGTAATTTGTTATGTGGAAAAGAAGGAATGAATATCTTACTGGAATAATGATCAGATCTATCTTGCTTTGACAAGCCATAATGAATAAAAGTTATTCTTTTTTTCTGCACATTGATATTTCTTTCTCCAAGTCGAAGAGCCTGAAGATCAATGCATCTTCTAAAATGGTAATGGCTAACAAAAGGGTCTTCCACGTAACGAACTTCAGAGAGGTATCCTTCATTGGTATAAATGGCGACTGTTTAAGACAACATAACACGAGAGAAAGATCCTATTCAGGAACTAATTTCCTACAAGGTGGACGCTTATTAAATACTCGAATGATAAAAATGATGTTGACAGACTGAAATATTATTCACAGGCGCTAGTTCTGCAGAACTGTCTGGATGTGTAACCAGTGATAGTTTGATATTTTAGACCTCTATCAAACAAAAAAGTGAGAAAATGAGCACAGTCCTTCAAAGTATCAGTAAAGGGATCAATTTATTGTTCACTACACCATCTCCGACACTTGCAGTTGTAGTCTTTCTGCATACCTTCTCTAAATGAGGCTGACAGTAGTGTTCGGGTGTTTTCTGAAATCCCCTCTGAGAAGTTATTTCTGTAGATAGCAGCCATGCAGTCAAATTTAGAGGCTGAGGATTAAGATGATTTTTTTTCCATTCACTAAGACAAGAGATTCTGTGGTGTTTGTTCTTGACTGAGGCAAACAAGTCTACCAATGGATACTCCCAAAGACTGAAACTCTCTGACACAACTGTTTTGTTTAAAAACCATTCTGTGCCCCTCACTTCCTGCCTGCTCAAGGTATCGGCTAGAACATTTGTCTTGTTTGTTATGTAAGCTGCTTTTAAATTTATGTTGTTTTTCAAAACAATGTCCTACAATTCCCAGGTCAAATTGCATAATTGTAAAGATCGAATGCCTCCCCGTTTGTTTATATACTGGACTTATGTTGTATTGTCTGTCCTTTTCATTTTCTCTAAATTGGACTAATGGCCTTGCACTGTATGGTTGTTCATGTGACCATCCAAGTCCCAACGCATCTGTGGTTATCGTAACTGGATAACGTACTGGTAGAAAACACTGGCCTCGTGAAATGTTCTAATCTTGTAACCACGAGTGTAGAAGATATTATAGCATAGAAGTCAGCGAGATGTGTGAAGTTAATGGCATTCTGACAGGACTGCAATTTTGAAGTAAATGGAGCTGAATAGGTCTCATGAACAACCTGGCGTTTGGTATTAATTCTAGGCATGACGCTATACGACCCAGGAGAAACAAGTTATGTCGGACTGTGATCTGGCCATTTAACAAGCTCACTACAGTCTTTTTAAGAAGTTCTATCATCTCTATGTTGGGTGATACTAGACCTCTTATCAAACTGAACAGACCCCCTGATGTATATTATATTCTGTGAAGAAATCAGACTGGACTTTTCCATGTTCACAAAAAACCCTAGTTGAGAAAGGAGATTTAGTATTGTACTGCGATCTTGCAGCAAAATTTATTTTAGCTGATGTAGAACCAGCCAATCGGCTAAGTATATAGTTTGACAAACGAATGCCCCGTTTTCGTTAATAAGCTGCCACTACGGAAATTACATTCGAAACTACGCTTGGTGTCGAAGTTAGGCCTAAACAAATAACTCAAAATTGGTAAACGGTGCCCTGAAAACAAAAACAAAAAAGAAATACTTTCGATGGTTTTTGAATATTTTCAGATGGAAATAACCGTCTTTAAGGTCTAAATTTATTGCGAAATCTACTTTTTGAACTAAGTTCAAGACTTTTAACATCGTCTCCATTTTGCAATGTATTTTCCTCAGATACATGTGAAAGGTTTCATTTGTTTTACAGATCTGAGCTGACCAATCTTTTTTGGTACTTGGAACAACGTTCTGTGAAAACCTGAATGACTGTCCCTGCGATGGACAATTTTCTATCGCTTTTTTGTTTAAAAGCTCTGAAGAACTTGCTGTTATGCCATTGTCTGGTTTATGCCTAAGAAAGAAGGTTTTTGTTCGAACTCCAGTTTTTAACCCTCTTGAATAATAAGGAGAACCCAACGGTCCGAGGTATTTTTTTCCAATTTTCTAGGAGCAATGAAAGATGACCTTACACAGGTATCTGAGAAAACTATACTACTGTACTCACTATGTCATTGTTTAACCGATTTGCCCAACTTTCCTCTGTAGCCAGATCGTTTTGGAAATTGTCCGATATGATTGATGATCTTTGACTGGTATGATTTGACTGGTAAGGCTTGGAACCATGACTACTTGTCTCAGAGACAATTAAGGAATCCGAAAATTGTTCCATCTATTGTTTCTATCCGATGAATTTGTAGAGCTTTGCAAGTTGTCTGTGAAAACTCTCTTGGAAGATGTATACCTATTTGGGGAAACTCTACGTTTACGATTTTTTCTTAGGTTCTGGCAACATGACATCAAGCTGTTTCTTTTTCTATTTTCTTGACTTCAGCAAAAATTCCAACCAAGAGCCTAAAACTCCTTCTCCTGACAATGATAGGTTTGCAAAATTATTAGAGTCATCTAACTAGTACAACCCAGAGTCAGACATGCTAACTGGTCTGCGTATAATATGATGAAACGCATCAGCACGGCTAACTAGATCAAGACTTTTCGTGGACATTGCAAAAATCTCTTTGACTTGTTGAACAAACTTTTCCTTATCAAATTCTTCAGACTGAATAAACTCAACAAAATTTCCCAAGCTTTGCTGCATGTAAAGATTAATTACAACACCAAGTCTTGAAGCCTGTTGTTCCTTGTAAGCGATATTCTCTACCATTTTACACAGTTTAGAAAGCAGTGTTTTTGACTTGTTCTTCTTGGAAGAGGCTTTATTACCATGACGATTATTAAGGTAACTTTCCACTAAGTAGTCTAATGATGTCACCTCGAAATCTTTATCTCATCATCGACGGGAAAAGAGCTAAAACTCTCTTCACTAAATGCCGAAAGAAAGTTTGGCTCTTTACGCATAAAACCTGCTTCTAGAACTTCCTGCTGGGAACTGTCAAGGGCAATACCTTCTTTTTTCTCAGTCGTTCTTACTGTTGCATCAGCCCAAAAAAAATTCAAACAAACTTTTTTTGGTATGGGCAGAAAGTTCATTTTTAGAATGAACAATTTGCACATCATCCTCTTCACTTTCTAAAAATCGCCCAGAAGCTAACAGTGACAAGCGTTCATCACCCTCTGAGGAACTGTCGCTTTCTTCAGTACGACGTTTCCTATGCTAGCTACATTTTGTCATATCTTTATCAGTAGATCGAACTTTTGTCGACTGCATACCTTAAAAAAATCTGTCCAATTTTTGGTCATAACGCGACTGTCTTTTACCCAACGATGACTTTAAATTTCTTGGTGCGGACGTGTGGTTTTGACTGTCCGAAACCAATTCACCTTCTTCATTGTAACTTTTTTCTTAACTTCAGTGTCAGCCATACTTAGCAAGAATATCGAAAGAGCAAACTCAAGACACAAACGGCCTGTTCGCCGAAGAAAATGTGATTTACGCAGCACCGGAAGAAAATAACTTAAAGAAACATAAAGTTTTATTTCCGGTAAGGGAAGCTAATTCTATGCGCCGAAATAGAATCCATACCGTTCTGTCAGTTAAGTTTGTTTACGAGGTAAAATCCAATTCGCTTAAAGGACATGTCCACACGTGATCAACGTGAAAGCCTACAAGATAGAAAGGCATTTGATGCCATACCTTTATACCAGTACTAAGATGACATTTTGTCAGTAATGCATCTAAGAACTGTGTAATGAAAACATCATGTCTTACTTACCAACAGTAACAGAAATCGTGTGTCAACATCATGTCTACTTATCCAGAGTAACAGAAATCGTGTGTCAAAGCACTTACAATATTTACTGCACATGTCAAAGGATTCACCGTTCATGAATATAGTATGACGAGTCTACACATCGATAACTGAATGACCATGGAATACCAGTTTTATGATAACGTACTCCTCCAAAAAGACCCTGAAAACCTAAATAGATAAGAAACAATCAAGTGGCAGTCGCACATCATAGATAAACAAGCGCTACGTTCGTATATACGCCATGCCCCCACGAGGGCGTTGACCTTTGACCGTGGTACCTCTAAGTGGGCCTGGCGGTAGAGCTCATCAAGGTGCATACGCCCGTGAAGTTTAGAGGCTGTAGGTGGTAGGACTTCCGTGCTATGGTCAAGGTTAAAGTTTTGTGACAGACAAACAGACCAAAAACAATATGGTTCATAAAAACTGGAAGAAATAACAACTAATTCTTATTTAATTTCAATCCCCATTATACTGCCTCAGTCTAACTAAAAGATAGAAAATCTAAGTATTTTTCGATTTTTTAGACAAATTTTTTACCTTCTAACTTAAACATGATCATGAATGTAGACTGTTTTAAGACTGATAATCTTTTCACAATAATTCTAGTATGTATAAGAGAAAGCAACATTACTGTTTAACAAGTTCACAATGACAATGTGCAAGTTTCTACAAACACACAGAAACACTGTCATTACATAAATGCGTCTTACATACTGTTAACACAAAACATTTTTTTACATCCAAAGTTCAAAAAGCAATACCGACTGAGTCTAGTCTTATAATCTGATGATTCTCTTTTACCAGACAGGTATGAGAACCAGACCTGTTTGTTAGAAAATCTTGCTAAATTACCATTTTCAAATTTGCAAATTACACATACACAAGACATTACAAGTAATAGTTTATAAACAATTCATGCATTTATGACGTTCATACCGTAATATTAATCTTCCCACAAAGTCATTAAATCACGAACAAAACGTGCTTTTAATCTTGAAGGTAATAGTAATATGCTTCCAGGAAAAAAACAGCTAATGGTGTGCAGGCTTATAAACAAGAACAGGAATGTGGGCGTGGTGAACTACGTAATCACTGACGCTGCCAAGAAAAGTGCGTCTTAGAGTTCCAAGGCCACGGCTTCCGGTAATTATCATGTCAGCGCCCTCTGTCGTCGCAACTTCAATCAGTTGTTCTCCAGGGTCTCCCATTGATTGCCTAGCCACTCCTTTTATCTAATGAAAGTAATAATATATTGTTGACATCATTAGCTAGAAACTACGTCAGCGTTTAACACCGTTGCTCAAAATCTCAGAATACAATCAGTCAATGACAAGTACTTTGGACTTCCGACTTTAGACAATTAATGTGTTTTGGGGAGGGCCCTAGATAACATTGCAATTACTTTCGGCCCTAGCCGTTTGTATGTATGAATTTACTGGTATTATAGTTCATACCAAAATGATTTTGCCTGTGTATATATTCAAAAAAATATGATCAAGCTAATGTATATATTTTGAGTGAGAATTTTTACCAGCGTTTTTTCATTTTTTTTTTCAAATTTAAGCATACTGTTGTTCAAGACATGAATCGTGTGTTACGCATAAGTTCTTACCCCAGATTCTTTGATAAGCTGTGTGGCTTTATCCAGAAGAACTCTGGTGTGTTCTTTCTCGTCATCAACGATCTTTTGTACTAGAGCAGCATCTGCAGCTATCACCGCTGAAATAAGATCAGGGCAATGAATATTATTCTAACGAAATAGTAACCATTTACAACAATTGTTGCTTTGCATGTTAGGAAAGTACAATATTTTGAAAACAGATAATGCACTACTGGTTCGTTCTGAAAATACTAGAGATGGCAAACTGTATATCATTTTCTGTGGAAAAGAAATTGAGAGGTCTAGAAAACTTGCAAATTCAACCACAAGCATATCTAAAGGATGGTCAGTGAAATAGGGAACTTACATATATGTGTGAGATTCCTGAATTCTGGTGTGTACACAATAATGGCAAAGTCGTCCTCTTGCCAAAACTTTTGCACATACCCTGTAAAAGACAAAAATAATGCTCTTTTATGTAGAATATTACAAACAAAGGAGAGTTATGTCGTAAATTCGCAAGCTGACAGTTACTCGGTAACTAGTACGTGAATACCCTGAAGAAGCTTCGTGTTTTCCTGTAAAATTTGAAAATTTCTGTGTTGCCAACATTTTGCATAAAATTTCAATAAATTTCGAAATGTAGGGAAAAATATTTTGACTGAATAAAAATCTCAAGTCGCTATTACTCAGAAACACCTGACACTTTCAACTTGTATATAAAGATAACTGATAATTCTTAATTATATCCCCTAGACCATGAGTTAAGTATCTTATATTCCTCAAACTATGAATAAAGTTACTTATATTCTTAGACCATGAATAAAGTAACTTTTATCCCTTAGACCATGAATAAAGAAACTAATATCCCTTACACCATGAATAAAATAACTTATATTCCTTAGACCATGAATAAAGTAACTAATATTCCTTAGAAAATAAATTAAGTAACTTATATTCCTAAGATTATGAATAAAGTAACTTATATTCCCTGGACCATGAATAAAGTAAGTTATATCCCCTAGACCATGCATTAAGTAAATTATATTCCTAAGACCATAAATAAAGTAACTTATATCCCCTAGACCATGAATAAAGTAACTTATATTCCTTAGACCATGAATAAAGGGTTAGGATTCCTTAGACCATGAATAAGGTAAATTATATCCCCTAGACCATGCATTAACTAAATTATATTCCCAAAAAATGAATAAAGTAACTTATATCCCTTAGACCATGAATAAAGTAAGTTATATCCCCTAGACCATGCATTAAGTAAATTATATTCCTAAGAATATGAATAAAGTAACTTATATCCCCTAGACCATGAATAAAGTAACTTATATTCGTAAGACCATTAATAAAGTATTTTTATATCCCCTAGACCATGAATAAAGTAGCTTTTATCTGTAAGACCATGAAAAAAGTAACTTAAATTCCTTAGATCATGAATAAAGTAATTTATATTCCTTACACCATAAATAAAGTAGCTTATATTCCTTAGACCATGAATAAAGTAACTTATATCCCCTAAAGCATGAATAAAGTAACTTATATTCCTAAGATTATGAATAAAGTAACTTATATTCCTTAGACCATAAATAAAGTAAGTTATATTCCTTAGACCATGAATAAAGTAACTTATATTTCTTAGACCATAAATAAACTTATTTTCCTTAGACCATGAATAAAGTAACGTATATCCCCTAAAGCATGAATAAAGTAACTTATATTCCTAAGATTATGAATAAAGTAATTTATATTCCTTAGACAAGGAATTGATCCAAACCAGTTCTCCTCTGTTTATATGTCGTTTATAAAGTAAACAAATAACCGAGTAAATAAGCAAGCTGTTACCGCATTACGACATGACTTCATGTAGACAGGTCATTTCGATTAGCAATTTAGCTGAATCAAGTTTAATATTTTAAATTTTCTGTCGCAGATTTACTTACATTTAAACGCATCTTCAGAAATTTGACTTCCATCCATTCCTATAACAACCCGTCTTTTAATATTCCCTGCTTCCGTTTGTTCCATGTTACCCTGTTTATAACCGAGGTTAAAGAAAATGTGCACACGTGTTGTTATTGAACGCTATGTTATACATGTTTACATATAAAGAATATCAAAACGTCATAGATAACTGCATTCGTGTAAAGTTTAAAGTTCTATATGCGTTTTCAGAAGTGAGATATGATTTACACACATGCACTATATAAATAAGTATTTACTTAGCTCAGATAGTGACAGAAGGATATTATTATCCACGTTGATAAATTAAATAAATGTACTCACAAATACTGTTTACTTCCGGTTTGCCTAACAGTTTAAAACTGCATGTGATATAAAAGCAATCAAAGCGCTGAAGCACCTGGGTCGCGAGATTCATTCTGAACGTTGCTAACAATGTATTTAAACTTGTGTTTAAACAAACTAAAATCCTCTTAAAATGTCCCATTTAAATGGGAAATTAGTGAATGGCAATATACGAATCAACATGAGCATTTTTCTCTCAAAAATAATGAAACATTTATTTTAAGTAACAAGGACAGTCTATTATCATCACAACCGACCAGAAGTAAATGCTAGTTGATATACAACCAACAATAAATGTTCGGAAAGCACAACATATATTAGTAGATGAAGATTTAGAAAAAGAAAAGAAATGAGCCCAAATCACCTACGCTTATAATTTATATGTCGAAGCAAAATTGCTAAAGACCGAATTTCTCTTATTTCAAAGTTAAATTTCAACTCTGTAACTTTAAGCGTACAGCATCTGTCCAAAACAATACAAAAAAATACAAAATTTCCTTAGTCGCTCCGGACTTTGTTTAATTTACAGGTGACACATTTGTGTCGTTTTTTTTTTTTTTTTTTTTTTTTTTGAGAATATTAATATTATTGTATTCAGTTATTGAAAGCTGCATGTAGCGTACAGCATCTGTCCAAAACAATACAAAAAAAAATACAAAATTTCTTTAGTCGCTCCGGACTTTGTTTAATTTACAGGTGACACATTTGTGTCGTTTTTTTGAGAAGATTAATATTATTGTATTCAGTTATTGAAAGCTGCATGTTTTTTAAAAAATTATTCAATAAATCAAAAAGTTATTACATTTTATTTGTGTCCAAATAAAATGTCCAACAGCGTTCGTTTGTTAACCCTGGCGTTAAAACAATTTCTTTAAGGCGCTGTTGACACACCGATTCCTTTATTTCACTAAAGGGCAGATTTCTATTGAAATCCCGTTATTTTAACAAGAAATCATATAAATACAACTAATAAAATATATTCCAGATACATGTTTATTAGTATATCATGTTCATGAACTGCCAGAATAAAAAGAACATTAATGCTTGGTGTTTAATGTTGGGAGATGTTTGATGTTGTTTGTATTTTTCTCATTGCAGTAATCATGTTAGAAAAATTCAATAAAATCAAAGAACTGATTGAAAGTAGGAGACGCCTGCAGAAAGCCGAATGGAAGCAGCGAATCAAAAAGCCACACGTCACATTCACTGAAAAAAGGTAAACTTGTCGGTGAAATACTTAAAATAATGATTTAATTAACACGACATAGTATATAGTCTTCATTCAGCAATGACAATATGCATATGTTAAGTACTATTCGTGATTCTTTAAGCAGCTTTCTCTTCCTTTGTCCTGTAGGTAGGCCTACTAATGATTTGATAAATAAACGGAAATGGATATTTTTGTATTTATTACATAAATTAAAAGCTCTGTAACGGTACAGTGATATGCTGCAAAAAAAGCCGTCTGCTCAAACTATCGTCTGCTTGATTATTTTACTTTCAGTATAGTATTGTCTGTGGGTCATACACCTAAAGATGCATCTGGTCTGGTTCCAAGTTTGTTTTAAAAGCCTAAATGCGATTGCTCTCGGTCTGGAATATTTAAATGTTAAAACGCGTACATCTGTCAGACCATCGTCGGGTACCCACGCCCAACCCATTACGTTACTCTCAATTCAATGTAATGATAACTGAATAAGGTGCCCAGGGCATCCGACGATGCTGTCAAACTTTCTTGTAATCATAAGCTTCATTTATGTTTTAATTTTCAGAGTATTGTTAGTCGAAGGAAGCAAGCAGGAAGCGCTTATACAGACGATATATATATATATTGTGTGTGTGTGTGTGTGTGTGTGTGTTTGTGTGTGTGTGTTTTAAAGAAAGAGAAGAGAACAAAAACTACAGAGTATCAGCATCGATGGTGCTTAAATAAAAAAAAAAGAAATTGCTGATAAAGAAATTTTCAAATTTTCAAACAGGCAACACAGATCAAGAGCTCTTCGAAAATTAAAAAAGCATTACCGGTAACACCATCAAAACGCGCTGCTATTGAGAAACGGGAATTATAAGGCATGCTTGGTATGGTCAACAGTCCAAATTGTTGTCACAAGGTGCAGGGGATGATTTTGATTTTAACGAGCCTGTCCTTAAAATAATACTGCACATGTATCCGTAGTTATTTGTACTCGTTAAAATGCATATATCTTGTGAATTTTTGAAAAAAAAACTATGGAAAATTAGAAATGAATAAAGAAAGATTTGTGTTTTCTTGTTGTTTAAATAAAAACATTCATGAATAACAGAATAATAGAAACGTTTCATGAACAAGTAAACGTTCGATATTTTTTCAAGCGCCAAATGTACTCTAAAACGGCGTTTCTTCTGACGTTACGCTTTTTAGCTCCAACTTATAACGTCTAGTCAATACATTTCCTTGGTCGCTCCGGTTACTTACATCAAAGTTAAATCAACTTTTCGTTTATGTTAATGAAACCGAACTGACAGGAAAGACAGAACTAATAAGACCAACTGACAGGAAAGACAGAACTAATACGACCAACTGACAGGAAAGACATAACTAATAAGACCAACTGACAGGAAAGACAGAACTAATAAGACCAACTGACAGAAAAGACATAACTAATAAGACCAACTGCCAGGAAAGACATAACTAATAAGACCAACTGACAGAAAATACATAACTAATAAGACCAACTGACAGGAAAGACAGAACTAATAAGACCAACTGACAGGAAAGACATAACTAATAAGACCAACGGACAGGAAAGACAGAACTAATAAGACCAACTGACAGGAAAGACAGAACTAATAAGACCAACTAACAGGAAAGACATAACTAATAAGACCAACTGACAGGAAAGACAGAACTAATAAGACCAACTGACAGAAAAGACATAACTAATAAGACCAACTGACAGAAAAGACAGAACTAATAAGACCAACTGCCAGGAAAGACATAACTAATACGACCAACTGACAGAAAAGACAGAACTAATACGACCAACTGACAGGAAAGACATAACTAATAAGACCAACTGACAGAAAAGACATAACTAATAAGACCAACTGACAGAAAAGACATAACTAATAAGACCAACTGCCAGGAAAGACATAACTAATAAGACCAACTGACAGAAAAGACATAACTAATAAGACCAACTGACAGGAAAGACAGAACTAATAAGACCAACTGCCAGGAAAGACATAACTAATAAGACCAACTGACAGAAAAGACATAACTAATAAGACCAACTGCCAGGAAAGACATAACTAATACGACCAACTGACAGAAAAGACAGAACTAATACGACCAACTGACAGGAAAGACATAACTAATAAGACCAACTGCCAGGAAAGACATAACTAATAAGACCAACTGACAGGAAAGACAGAACTAATAAGACCAACTGACAGGAAAGACATAACTAATAAGACCAACTGACAGGAAAGACAGAACTAATAAGACCAACTGACAGGAAAGACATAACTAATAAGACCAACTGACAGGAAAGACATTACTAATAAGACCAACTGACAGGAAAGACAGAACTAATAAGACCAACTGACAGGAAAGACATAACTAATAAGACCAACTGACAGGAAAGACATAATTAATACGACCAACTGACAGGAAAGACATAACTAATAAGACCAACTGACATGAAAGACAGAACTAATAAGACCAACTGACAGGAAAGACATAACTAATAAGACCAACTGACAGGAAAAACAGAACTAATAAGACCAAGTGTCGCGTGATATCGTTTATGTTTTTTGTCGAAATACACACGCGCAGATTTTAATATCTAACAAAGAAACGAGTAACATAAAATACGCAAAGATAGAAAATGTAATCATGACTTTAAATTTATATCACGAGTACCTTTATTCAGATCAGTAATTATTATAATTAGAACAATAAAAATAATAATAATAGATAAATAAAAAATATATAAGAAAGTGACAATATTTGTTCTTATTTCATATTCAAATTTTGATATTTAATATCAAATAAAACTCGGTAGATAATTCACTTATCACCATTCTTTCCAGATTTATATAATAGGGAAAAGCACCTCTAAAAGATAATTATTCACGAATTTTATACACCTTTTAAACATAATAATGCAGATATGATTCACAAAAAGAGTTTAGTAGCTTGAGAATTATCTCTTTTAACGCATGTACAAATGTAACCTAAAAAAATACATTTTGGTGCCTTAATATATTCTTCTTTAAAAAAATTGTCTGAAAACATAAGCTCATTACTATTGTATCAAAGTTTTTAAAATACATATACTTTGAAGTAACGACTGACAGTTTACAGTAACTATTGCCAGAATGTTCTTTTTTAACATCACAGAAAACTGAGCTTTAAACTCACAAAAATCACAACGGCAAAAATTGCAAGAACAGCAACATTCTTTTTGGTATTTTCCTTCTTTCATGAGTTGTATTTAGTAATCATATATTGCTACGTCTTAACTAAACATGTGGTATGTTTACCTGATTTTACTTACAAGGAAAAACAAATAAAAAATACACCAATTTTTAATTAGTGCTGTAATGGGGGTCATCTATCCGTTGTACCGATTTTCCTCTTAATATAGGAGTTAACGTGTGGTGTGTCATTCTGTTGCAGTTTTTTCTTATCAGGAGCATAACTTCCGAACTATTTAATAGATTGAATCACATGCACATTTAAACATATTTCAATACCTTAAATAACTATAGAACAGTTTTAGTGCAAACATTACACAGAGCCTTCTGACATTCATTTCTTGCATTTTAACGAGCTTATTACGTGGATATTATAAAGTATTCTTCATGTAGCCTTGCTGAGTTTGGCTACATTTCTTGACAAATCTCAAGCGTTACTGCTGATGCACAGATCTTTAGCCATTATATTGTGAGGTTTTAACTGCTATAGGTGCACAGATCTTTAGCCATTATATTGTGATGTTTTAACTGCTATAGGTGCACAGATCTTTACCTATTATATTGTGAGGTTTTAACTGCTATAGGTGCACAGATCTTTACCTATTATATTGTGAGGTTTTAACTGCTATAGGTGCACAGATCTTTAGCCATTATATTGTGAGGTTATAACTGCTATAGGTGCACAGATCTTTAGCCATTATATTGTGAGGTTATAACTGCTATAGGTGCACAGATCTTTAGCCATTATATTGTGAGGTTATAACTGCTATAGGTGCACAGATCTTTAGTCATTATATTGTGAGGTTATAACTGCTATAGGTGCACAGATCTTTACCTATTATATTGTGAGGTTTTAACTGCTATAGGTGCACAGATCTTTAGCCATTATATTGTGAGGTTATAACTGCTATAGGTGCACAGATCTTTAGCCATTATATTGTGAGGTTTTAACTGCTATAGGTGCACAGATCTTTAGCCATTATATTGTGAGGTTATAACTGCTATAGGTGCACAGATCTTTAGTCATTATATTGTGAGGTTATAACTGCTATAGGTGCACAGATCTTTAGCCATTATATTGTGAGGTTTTAACTGCTATAGATGCACAGATCTTTACCTATTATATTGTGAGGTTTTAACTGCTATAGGTGCACAGATCTTTAGCCATTATATTGTGAGGTTATAACTGCTATAGATGCACAGATCTTTACCTATTATATTGTGAGGTTTTAACTGCTATAGGTGCACAGATCTTTAGCCATTATATTGTGAGGTTATAACTGCTATAGATGCACAGATCTTTACCTATTATATTGTGAGGTTTTAATTGCTATAGGTGCACAAATATTTAGCCATTATATTGTGAGGTTATAACTGCTATAGGTGCACAGATCTTTAGCCATTATATTGTGAGGTTATAACTGCTATAGGTGCACAGATCTTTAGCCATTATATTGTGAGGTTTTAATTGCTATAGGTGCACAGATCTTTAGCCATTAAATTGTGAGGTTATAACTGCTATAGGTGCACAGATCTTTAGTCATTATATTGTGAGGTTATAACTGCTATAGGTGCACAGATCTTTAGCCATTATATTGTGAGTTTTTACTGCTATAGGTGCACATATCTTTAGCCATTAAATTGTGAGGTTATAACTGCTATAGGTGCACAGATCTTTAGCCATTATATTGTGAGGTTATAACTGCTATAGGTGCACAGATCTTTAGCCATTAAGTTGTGAGGTTATAACTGCTATAGGTGCACAGATCTTTAGCCATTATATTGTGAGGTTATAACTGCTATAGGTGCACAGATCTTTAGCCATTATATTGTGAGGTTATAACTGCTATAGGTGCACAGATCTTTAGCCATTATATTGTGAGTTTTTACTGCTATAGGTGCACAGATCTTTAGCCATTATATTGTGAGGTTATAACTGCTATAGGTGCACAAATCTTTAGCCATTATATTGTGAGGTTATAACTGCTATAGGTGCACAGATCGTTTCTGCATGTGTTGTATGCCTTTTATATACTGTGCATGTGTACAGTTTAATTTTACTGTTTTGGTATTTTATGTGTCATGCTGTGTTTTATTTGATGTTAGCATGACATTAAATAGACTGTCTTACGAGACGGTACTCTTGTGCTCACCATGGTAATCGTGATCAGAAATCAGTTACATTGTGTATTTTTTGTTCTGTTTTGTTCTGTATATTAATTGACAGATATCAGTAATCGAAGGCACTTTCGATTACAAATAATCGTAATATAATCGATTACAGGCCTCAAGATTGGTATAATAATCGATTACAGGCCTCAAAATTGGTGTAATAACCGATAACAGTTTTGATTTCTTTCGACTTCATCAACACAAAGTACACATTTATGTGATATTCATCAAATATAATGAAAATTCAAATGTTTAAAAATACCACCACCTCAATATCTGAAATAATTTAGGGCATAGAGTATATATCAGTTGAATTATACTTTGTGAAAGTTAAAATTGTAAGACATTATTAATTTGAAGAAAAATACTTTCATCATTTATAGTTACAATGGTCTAAAAAATCATGTATTGTATTGTTAATGGTCTTGCTTGGGTTCACAAAACAAAAAAGTTTACACCTTTCACCTAAAATACACTTAGTTATTGCTCAGTAATTGAACAGTTTAACAGGTAGTCCAACTGTGTCTCTACCTATTTGAGCTTATTTATCGTCGGTACCGGTTGCCCATATGACCGACGCCCTCTGAAGAGATTAGTTATTTAATGTTGTGGAGGTAGTGCAAGATACAGAAAGCATCCTATTCCAGAGACACCCCTGATTCTTTTGCATGCTCAGTGTATAGCACTGATACATGGGACCTCGGTTTAACGTCTCATCCGGGATCAGTTAGATCAGTGGATAGGATAATAACAACGACATACAAGTGAAAAAACAGTCAGAGATTTTCAATCAAAAATCTCAACGTAGTATAATTGAATGATGTGTTCTTTGACCTACACATTTTTATGTTTGCCAGATTCATCAACAGAGGTTATGTTATGTTTTCCGTAAATTTGATGTATATTTGTCCGATCTTCAACCACAGACCTAAAGCGATTGAGAAATCCAGTGGCATTGATAAATTTTGTAGATGTCGGACCCCTTAATATTCTGGATTAAAGAAGTCCGTTCAAAGCAACTTCTTTTCGTCAAAGCAGCCCTGTACATTTTGACGAAAAATTTCAGTTTTCTTAGAACGACTCCTGTGCACTTCCAATAACATGAAAAGAAGTTTATGTTTATGTACACGTTTTAAAATGAAAGTACTAGCAATTCTAGTTTTGTTAAGAAATGATTAAAAAGTTAAATGTTGCATCAACTTAAGAAAACGATTAGAACAAAAATCGATATTATTTTATGTTTAAGGGATTTATTTTGGAATTTATTCATTTATTAGAAATCCGCCCCATTGAGCTTGGCTGAATATGGAAATTTAGAATGTTTGTGTGTAGCCGGGTAAAGGTTTATAAGTGATAAATCTATAAGGCAGAACCCTGTGGCTTCGTTGCTCAGTTGGTAGAGGTTCCGCCCTGTAAGAAGACCCTGGGTTCGAAGCCCGGTAGAGCCATGATTTTTCACCAGCTGTTACATTTTGGCGTAACTAACGTAAATAACGTACGTTATGAATTAACTACTGATTGGGCACTTCGAGATTGTGTTTACAATATTCTCTATGACTCTGAGAATTTGGGACGAATTCTAACTTTGGAGGGCGTATATGTAGCGGGGCACAGGTTTATAGGTGATAAATCGATAAGGCAGAACCGTGTGGCTTGGTAGCTCAGAATGTCCACCCTGTAAGCGGAAGGCCCCACGTTGGGCGCCATTGTCGTACGGGGTCCCGCATGAACGGGGTCTAAATAGACAAAAGTTTTGTTTCGTAGGTCCGAGAATAGTAACCGGACGAATAAATTGTTGCTAATAATGTATTTCAAATCTGCAAAATAAATATACAACAAATTAAGCATAATGAAAGTTAATCACTTTCTATCTGTCAAAATGTTTATAATACTAGTAATCATGTACATGTAAACATTGCATGGTGGGTGAGCGCGAAACTAGTACATTACAAATAAAAAAATCTGGATACAAAAGTCAATAAACTCAAATCATATAAATTGCAAAAAATGTAAAAATAATTACAAATGCACAGAACGGTGTATTTACCTGAAAAAGATATCAAATTCTTCCAAAATACCAAATTATTGTAATATAAGGAAAGATTGGCGACTTTTCCCACTTGAAAACGCAATGACCTTGCAAAAAGAAGAGTAACTATTAGCACAAAAAAGATCAGTTAGTAATTGTGTTACTTCCCTTAGACCTACCGTCATAGGGACTCTGAAAGTCGAGGTTTCGAGAACAAAGAATAAAATAGACATCAAAAGATTTCAACAAACTTTTATTATTTACTAGGTTTTTCACACTATAGCATGTACAACGTAAAATCTAAGTTACAGACAATAGATAAATATTTTGAAATATAGACATTCAATATTATAAATATTTAATAATCAATAAAGTGTATTAAAAGTTCTTCAGCGTTTGTTTTGGTGATTCGTCGTTATCCGGAATGGTTTTGCCAACTACATTACAAGAGGAATGAAAACATTTCATGCATTTCTAGAAAATTACTCAGTTCATGATCAGGAACGCATTTATAACGCCCTTCAACATAAATTTTCTGTTTACAGACTATTGAACAAATGGATGAAATTTATTTTTAATGTCCTATCTTGTTTGAATTATTTGATCTTGCAGATTAAAGACACCTTTATAATTAAATAGACAAACGGACATCAAAGTTCATGATTGCAGACTTAGTATTACAAAGGTTTTGTTTCATCATATTATAATTTAGTATATAACATAAGAAAGGAGCGTGTAACGCCCTCAGTAGTTTGGAAGAACTTAAATAATAGACTAAAAATCTGTAACGACATTTTTGTGAATGAAATACATTGATGCTACAAAAGCTTGAAATTCTAGTTCAAGACGTCTGTCATTTTTGTCATTGTCATTCAATAGCAACAAAAGATCAAGGTTAATTAGATACATAACTAGAGATGTGTCTATAGGACACGAATGCCCCCACATTCCCCTGTATCGTCTAAAACAATCCTGTACAATTACAGGTGCGTATAAAGTCTAAAAATGTTAGTTTTTGTTTAATCAGGGGGAATAACTCTGCCGATCTCCGATAAATTTGCGTCAAACTACCCAGGTGCAGAAGTTCACATTCTGACAACTATTCTTAGAGGGTTTCATGGCCGTAGCAGTTATACGTTTGGAGTTACACGCGGCATAAACCGGTCTACTTACGAACAGCGGGACATCGTGACAGCGGGACGGACAAGGGCAAATCTATATGCCCCACCCCAAAGTGGTGGGGGATAAAAAGGCAACATTTACATCTGAATACTATTTCATTATTTTTTCACTTGACGGCCGTAGTCATTATCCTATCCACTGATCTAACTGCATTCGTCGTTATAAATATTTCTCAATTCATTATCAAACTCTTCAGAACATGCACACTTCATTAGTACATAATCTAGTAGAAAATGTGAACGGTAAGTTCGAAATAGTAGTTTAAGATAATTAGAGAAAAAATGATCAATCTCTATCATGGAATACTTCAATAAAATGTAAAAAAGACTATACTTTATCAAATGTTTCTTTCATAAAGGAAACAGTAATCAAAAGGTTCACGATTATCCCTTTTTGAATAACTATAAATTTGTGTAGAGACGACCGCATCGCATATATGGACAGAAAACTTTTTCGTGCAAATCAAATCGTTTTCTTAAGAATCTTCCACACATCACCGGGAACCTGACGTCAGGATAAAAGCAAGTTTCGGCATGTTTGTTACGTGTTTGTTCGAAACACATATTCAGTATTCGAGAAGTACACGCGGTTTGGGTCGTAATATGTTCGTTTCTATCAGAGTAACATTTACGCCATCATTTAGAGTACGACGTTAAATTATTTCTCCTATTTGTACCTAGACATGTCTAGACATGCTAAAGGAAAAATCTGTAACAAATGTATCTATGGACTTTTGCTCTTGTGACCAATTCATTGAACATCGCTTACTGATGATAGACTCATTGCTAAAACAAAATATGATTAAGCTAGTAGAGCATATCACGGGCTAACCCATTTAATCAACATTCTGCAGGTATTGAGAAGAACTAGCACCGTTTTAATGTTTAGACAAGATAGTTGTCGTTTTACGTCGGGGTTAGGATTTATTAAACACATGATAAAAATGAATAAAATCTTGAAGATTTGCAACTGATTTTCTTCTAACATAATTTTCTCTAGTCACATCATCAAAAGTAATTAAATATGGCGACGGGGTTGATATACATTTTAGCTTAGTTGAGACAGAATTGAAAAAGTGACTTTGAACGATCAAATTGGATATATTTTTGCTGGATTATGAAGATTAGTCTTAAATGATACTTGTGATTTTAATGGATTTTGAAATGACAATATGAATTTTCATTTGAAACACAGAACATATTTGATATTTTAGGAGAGCGGGAAAATTTGCAGGAAAATATGGCATAATAATCCCCACAAGTTACACGTTGCCTATGACTTCTTCATCTTAGAGTATGCTTTTGAAAATGCTGACAATAAAAAAATTAAAATAATCTCTAAATATAAAATTATGAAATTAATTTCTTGCCTGTTATTTTCAGGTTGTCTACAATATGTTCCGGTTCGGTATACGTGTTTGTGACTGTAGGTGTGTCAATAATAGACTTTGTGAGCGAGCGACTCTGTTCAATATAATACGCCAATGGATTGAAGTGTAAATATACAAATAAGTATTTATTTTTGGACCAAAACTACTACTTTCATGGAAATTTTCCATAAGTGTTTTCTGTTTAAACTCAGCAATAAAATGTTCTAATTATTAGAGTATTTTTCCTAAGCACAGTTCGTGTAACCCTGGAATACAAACTAGAATGCCTATGGGCAGCATGTCGAGCCCGCCAATGGAAAGCCGCCTATAGGGATGGGATAGTGAAATGGAAACTATGGGAAGTTATTACAACTAGTGGACTGTGGATTTATTATCCCTGATCATCCTTCGTGCCTCCAGCATTATTAATACTATATGTTTCGTTACTAAATAGCACGTACTAGTTAGCACTTCTGTCATGTCTAGTATAAAGATTACTTCGTTCTTTAAGAGGGCGTTTGTGACTGACAGCGGGCTGCCCGTACCAGAGACACCGGCAGAGACTTTAGCCAATAAGAAGATTATTTTTGCCAATTCCTCAATAATACTAATTTGTTACATTGTAAATTTCTTAATTCGTATAATATGTATATGCTGCAACATTTGTATAGCTACATCATGTAACTAGAACTGGTTTCGATACTTTCCCGAATATATATCCATGTGTAAGCATTTTTGGATAGAGTTCGATTTCGACAAGTGTATAGACACACTGAAATATGCGCGAGAAATAAGAACTCGCGTCTTAGAAAACTCGCTAATATTAGCGAAAATAAATTTCTCGCGAATAATGAGTGTTGTACAGTATGTATCACCACTGTAACTCTATGACAGTGCCAATCTGATGCCTTGATGCCGAAAAGTTATATTATTTAAGGATGTATGATTCTTTATCTCTGAAATTTGTTTCTTAAATGATCCGTATTTCTGACACTCCGTGTTCTGCAATTAAAAGAGTGAAAATTACAAAGAATTTTTTCGTTACTTCTCCGGCAAGCTGTCTCAACATTTCTCTTAAAATCGAATATATCGAGTGGTAAATAACGATATTTTGTAGTGGTCCTTCAACCTCTCCTTGAAATTTGTTTAAATATCATCCCGAAACTCCAAGGACCGTCAAACTTTTAAGCAGAGGTGCAGATCGAATTTGATGCCATATGATATTATACCTTACTATATATCTATATAACAGAGTGAAGATGAAAAACGTACAGCTGTGTTGCAACTATCAACTATGGTTTGACCATGTTGCTATAGTTTAGATATATACGTATAACTATGGCCTGACCATAATGTTATAGTTTAGCGATATACGTATAAATATGGTTTGACAATATTGCTATATACAAAGCTATAAACGTATCAACTTAGGTTTGACCATATTGCTATAGTTTAGCGATATACGTATAACTATGGTTTGACCATATTGCTCTAGTTTAGCGATATACGTCTAACTGTGGTTTGACCATATTGCTATAGACATACCTATATACGTATAACTATGGTTTGACCAAATTGTTTTAGACACAGCTATATTCGTATAAATATGGTTTGACCATATTGCTATAGTTTAGCTGTAAACGTATAACTATGGTTTGACCATATTGCTATAGTTTAGCGATATACGTCTAACTATGGTTTAACCATATTGTTTTATACATAGCTATATACGTATAACTATGGTTTGACCATAATGCTATACACATAGCTATATACGTATAACTATGGTTTAACAATATTGTTATAGACATAGCTATATACGTATAACTAAGGTTTGACCATATTGCTATAGTTCAGCGATATACGTATAACTATGGTTTGATCATATAGCTATAGACATAGCTAAATACGTATAAATATGGTTTGACCATTATTGATATAGTTTAGCTATAAACGTATCAACTATGGTTTGACCATACTGTTTTAGACATAGTTATATACGTATAACTATGGTTTGATCATATTGTTATAGACATAACTATATACGTATAAATATAGTTTGACCATATTGCTACAGGTAAGCTATATATGTATTAAATATGGTTTGACCATATTGCTATAGTTTAGCTTTAAAGGTACAACTATGGCATGACCATTTTGTTATACACATAGCTATATTCGTATAACTCTGGTTTAACAATATTCCTATATTTTAGCTATATACGTATCAACTATGGTTTGACCATATTTTTATAGACACAGTTATATACGTATAACTCTGGTTTGACCGTATTCCTATAGTTTAGCTTTAGACGTATCAACTATGGTTTGACCATATTGTTATAGACATAGCTAAATACGTATAACTATGGTTTTAACATATTGCTATAGTTTAGCTATATACGTATCAACTATGGTTTGACCATATTGTTAAAGACATAGCTATATACGTTTAACTATGGTTTGACTATATTGCTACAGATATACAGACATAGCTATAAACGTAAAACTATGGCTTGACCATATTTCTATAGTTTAGCGATATACGTATAACTATTGTTTGACCAGCTCTAATTGTATAACTATTGTTTGACTATATTGCTATAGTTTAGCTATATATGTATCAACTAAGGTTTCACAATATTGTTATAGACATAGATATATACGTGTAACTATGGTTTGATCATATTGCTATAGACATAGCTATTTACGTATAACTATGGTTTGACCATATTGCTATAGTTTAGCTTTATTCGTATAACTACGGATTGACAGTATTGTTATAGACAAAGCTATTTATGTATAACTATGGTTTGACCATATTGCTATGGACATAGCTGTAAACGTCTTACTATGGTTTGACCATATGCCATAGTTTAGCTATATACGTATCAACTATTGTTTGACCATATTGCCATAGATATACCTATATACGTATAACTATTGTTTGAACATATTTCTATAGTTTAGCAATAATCGTATAACTATGGATTGACAGTATTGTTATAGACATAGCTATATACGTATAACTATGATTTGACCATATTGCTAAAGACATAACTATAAACGTATAACTATGGTTTGACCATATTCTTCTAGTTTAGCGATATACGTATAACTATGTTTTGACCATATTGCTATGGACATAGCTGAATATTGCAATTTAGCTATATTCGTATAACTATGGATTAACAATAGTGTTATAGATATAGTTATATACGTATAAGAATGGTTTGACAATTTTGCTATAGTTCAGCTATATACGTATCAACTTTGGTTTGCCCATATTGTTACGGACATAGTTATATACGTACAAGTATGGTTTGACCATATTGCTATAGTTTAGCTATAAACGAATAAACATGGTTTTGCCATATTGTTATGCACATAGCTATATACGTATAAACTATGGTTTGACCATATTGTTATAGACATAGCTATATACGTATAATTATGGATTGACCATATTAGCATAGACATAGCTATATACATATAACTATGGTTTGACCATATTGCTATTGACATAGTTATATACGTATAACTAGGTTTTGACCATATTGCTATAGTTTAGCTATATACGTATAACTATGGTTTGACAATATTGTTATAGACATAGCTATAAACGTAAAATTATGGTTGATCATATGGCTATAGTTTAGCTATATACGTATCAACTATGGTTTGACCATATTGCTATAGACATAGCTATTTACGTAACAACTATGGCTTGAGCATATTGCTATGGACATAGTTATATACGTAAAACTAGGGTTTGACCATATTGCTATAGTTTAGCTTTATATGTATAAGTATGGTTTGACAATATTGCTATAGACATAGCTATTTACGTATCAACTATGATTTGACCATATTGCTACAGTTAAACTATATATTTATCAACTATGATTTGACCATACTGCTATAAACATAGCTTTTTACGTATAACTATGGTTTGACCATATTTGTATAGATATAGTTATATACGTGTAACTAAGGTTTGAGCATAATGGTATAGTATAGCGATATACGTATAACTATGGTTTGATCATATAGCTATAGACATAGCTAAATACGTATAAATATGGTTTGACCATTATTGCTATAGTTTAGCTATAAACGTATAACTATTATATATAACGGATAACATTAACGATATAGCTAATTATAGTGTTATTGTTGAACAACAAACTAATAACACAATTTAATAATCAGCACATATATCATTTAAAATCCTCTGTTTATTTTTATCAAACAATCGGAAACATAAGACCCCCACTGGAGGTATCTCCACTCCCGTACTTACACCCTGTGGCATTATATAATGCACTGACTTCAGCCCCACCAGACTAGTGTTTGGTCATTTAAGAAGTTGCACAAACATGCAACTATTAACCGGGTCTTAAAATACCCAAGGTATTAAGGCATATTAAGACCCAACTATCACTAAGTTAGTAGAGACGGTTTTTAACTTTTTTAACGACCCTCGGTATATAAGCCGTGAAATTCGCTACTAGTAAATTCAGATTAAATTTTTAGTTTTGTTGTTGCTTCTTTTTTGCACATTAGAGTTATAGCCCTAACTTGAAGATATGAATTACAGATAATGAATATTGTCTCTTTTTATGCTAGTTTGTACAATAAAACTTTTATGCTGTATGCTGTGTCCAAGAGACGTATTATTGTACAAAACCAAGCGACCAAAACACATTTTGTACAATGTGCAGCACTGTAACATAATTTTCAAAAGTGTAAAATCGAAACAGCTTTGAAAAAAAAATGCATTTTTCATAAAATCTATATTTTTGTGAGAATTAAGAGTGAATATTGCAAAAAAGTGCTAATATTATGCGTTAGAAGTCGTTGGAGAACTCATTTAAGTGAGGAAAAAAACGGACAAAAGTCTTGAATTCATTAGACTAATTATGCAAATGAATGGCATATTAATTTGAATTATTAGTATAAATTATCAAGGCTTTAAGATATGAGACTGTGATTTTCAGAGTAGTACTATTAACTTGTTGTTTTTTATCAGCAATATATTTGTACGAAAAACAATATAATTCAGATTCATATTTCAGCTTTTTTGAATTCAGTTCTACATCTCAATCCCTTGAAAAACACTTGAAAAGCAATTTACAGATATAATATTAACCATGCAGGGAGCAATCAAGTAATGGATTGAAATATTTATAAACAAAGGTAAGGTCGACCTCTCGCTGTATTGTACTAAAAACCGGTAGCAGAATGACACTTGTCTTGACTACAGCTACAGAAGGCACTGAACATAACAATTTATAAATTGTCAAGGATTCCAGAAAGCAGGGAACATGATTTATTAGCTGAAAATGTCAATAATTCCAAAGACCAGTGAACATAACAATTCATTAGGATAAGGACTCCAGGAAGCACTGAATATAAACAATTATAAGCTTAAATTGTCAAAGGTTCCAGAAAGCAGTGAACATAACAATTCATTAGCTTAAATTGTCAAGGACTCCAGGAAGCACTGAACATAAACAATTATAAGCTTAAATCGTCAAGAGTTCCAGAAAGTAGTGAACATAACAATTCATTGGCTTAGAGTGTCAAGTACACCAGAAAAATTAATTATCTTAAACAATCAATTTTTTCAGAAAGAAATGAAGATAACTTATTAGCTTAAATTGTCAAGCACACCAGAAAAATTAATTAGCTTAAACAATCAAGGATTCCAGGAAGAAGTGAACATAGCTTATTAGCTTAAATAGTCAAGGACACCAGAAAAAATAATTGGCTTAAACAATCAAGGGTTCCAGAAAGAAGTGAACATAGCTTATTAGCTTAAATTGTCAAGCACACCAGAAAAATGAATTAACTTAAACAATTAAGGATTCCAGAAAGAAGCGAACATAACTTATTAGCCTAAACTGTCAAGGACACCAGGAGTCAGTGAACATAAGAATTAATTAGCTTGAATTGTCAATGATTCCAAAAAGCAGTGAACATGAAAATTTATTAGCTTGAATTGTAAAGGACTATAGGAGGAAGTGAACACAACAATTTATTAGCTTTAACAATCAAGGATTCCAGAAAGAAGTGAACACAAAAATTCATTAGTTTAAATTGTCAAGGATTCCAGAAAGCAGTGATGCCACGAGTAAAGAAAAGAGGTAATCACAACACAGTTTAACAAGTCTCCAGTACTTTTATTTTATAAAACAAAATTTAGTTCAACAACAAAATTTTAACAATGAAAAAATAATTATTTACAGTGTGGTATTTACTTATAAAATAACCTACTGTCACTATCTCCATTCACAGAATCCTTTTAAATTGAAATATTAATCCAGCAGTGAATATACTCTCAAGGTGTTGATAATGTCCATGAATTTCATTCCAGCAAGTTAATCTCCAGCAAATGTAAGCACTAACAACAATACATGTGCATTCAAAGTCACAACTTCAACCACTGCTACTTATGTCTCAATGTGTCTTTCTTTTTATATGCTCAAAAATGTTCTAGAAAATCCTAAAGAATTCTCATTTTTAAATATAAAGGTTCTTCTACATGTAAATAACTTGACCTGGAAAAACCAATATAGCAGTTTAAAAATAGGAAATAACCATGTTACTATCAAAGTAGGTAGAGGTAACAGTGAACATAACATTTTTAGCTGAAATTGTCAAAGACACCAGGAATCAGTAAACATAACAATTTATTAGTTCAAATTTTCAAGGATACCAGAAAGCAGTGAACAAGAAAATTTATTAACTTAAATTTTGAAGGATTCCAGAAAACTGCAAACATTCTTATTCATTAGCTGTAATTCGCGAGGCCTCCAGGAAGCAGTGAACATTGTTACGTTCTAGTGCACACCGGCCTACAACCTCTGACAACTGCCTCAATAATTTTATTCTCTGGCTCAGTGGTTACGGCGTTGGTTTTCGATGAGTTTCCCGAGTTTGAATTCCACTCTAGCTGGCTATTTTAAAGAAGCATTGCATCTTTTTGTTACGAACTTTCGTAAGATGGGGGCTCGTCTGGTATAACCCCTGCTGGATTCAGTGGTAATAGAACGGAAAAGAACTCAAGATTTCTGATATATAAATAGAGCACACCATTCGTCATCATAAATGATGACCTTCTCAAGAGGGTATGTGTTACGGTCCAGTGCACACCGGCCTGTAAGTGTATAAATACAACCTCTGACAAAAACGTCAGGGAATCGATTCTTTGGCACAGTGGTTAGAACGTTGGTTTTCGATGCGGGGTGACCTGAGTTTGTATTCCGCAATGGGTGGTCTTTTCTAAGATGCATTGCATGTTTATGTTACGAGCTTTCAAGTTCGCAAGAACTTAATAATTTATTAGCTGAAATTGTCAAGGACTACAGGAAGCAGTGAAAATAATAACTTACGGATATTTTTAGCTTAAATTGTAATAGTTTCGCAAAAATTCGATACAAGTAAACGAAACTAAACTATGCTTAACATACATTGTATTTGAATTTATTGCAAGTGCTCAGTTTAACTAGAAGATATTTTACACGCATTTAAATCATTAGTCTGGGAATAAGAAGAGAACATTTATTGCATTGTAAATAAAGCTAAACTCATTAATGATATAGTGTTCAAAGTGTATTGATTTGTCGTTGTAGCATTTGTTGCATGTTCTTCTCTCCATTCCACACCTCTAATTTGAAATAAAGTACCCGAAGGGAAATAATACTTGTACATATCAAGTTATCTTTCCTTAGCTGATGTCTTTTCACACAAATTCCGTAGGTCATTTACAATGATTTACTGTATGTATGTATTCAACCTTTTCTGTTAAGTACTAACCGATTGTAAGTCATCAGGTTTCAATAACTCAACTTCCTATGTAATGCATAATTTAAGGCCACTTTTCTTGAGCTGTATTCGAACTCAGGATTTCCCAAATCTAAAGCGAACTTAGCAATCACATCGCGACAAGAACTAATAGTTAATAGGCAAGGGGGTTAAGTAACGTATTGTACCATGTTGTGCTGGCACATTCGACACATGCAATGTTTGAGTATTTTGCTAGCAAGGCGTTCAATATTCGAATTTTGAAATTTTGAATGATGTTTGACATCTGAATTTTGAAGTTTATGCTAACCAGACATTCGAAAGTCATATTTTAATCATTTTAATAGCAATGTATTCGAATTTCTAAATTTGTACTAGCACGCCATTCGACAGTCTAATTTGACTGGAATATCGAAAGTTGTACACGAAATTCAAAATTCAACCATTTAACTTGTGCAAGCGAAAAGTTAAAAATTCGAAGGTTGACAACATTTATTCTAACTTTCAAAATCCAAGCGATGTAAACTTTGAATGACGAATGTCAAATGTCGTGGAACCGCCACAATTCGATAGTCGAATATCCTGTTAGCTTAATATTCAAAATTATTATGTCGAATGCAGTGCTAGCACAAAATTAAAATTAGACTTATTCAACATTGATATGCAAAATAAGCCATTCAAGGACATTATCAACAGAAGTCAGATGATGTTGTCAAGCAGAATATAACGCTTTATGAAATAAAAAAAGTTCTTCTTGAAACTCCTGATTTATCTGAAAATTTTCTTTTCTAGAAACTACATTTATCTGAAAATATCATTACTAAACTTCAAAAGGTTCCAACATATTTCTTTAGGTGTAATTAATGCATAGTACTGGCAGCTTCAAAAGATTCCAACATATTTCTTTAGGTGTAATCAATGCATAGTACTGGCAGCTTTACTGAAGCTTTTGAAAAAGCCTTTTGACAAAAGTAGACTTATTTTCTACCGCCAATTTATATCTTTCATAGTGATTTATTTTCTTACCTACTTAAACTATCTTTTAGAGTAAAACTAGTTTAGTTTCTTCTTTAAGGAAACGTTTTAGGAATATCATTTATGTTCTTAAACATCTGCTTTAAACAGAAAAGGTGGCTTTCAAAATATTTTTTATTACGTCTATATTGATATATATTTCTATTTAACTTCTACTTTTGGAGTTTTACCAGGTATCATAAAAGTAAAGTGCCATTTCTAACCTCTAAATCTGAGTGTATTTGAATTTTATCATAGGATTTCCATTAGGGGTGGATCTAGTTACATTTGTCAGAATGTCAATGCATCAATCATGAAACTGGTAGTGAGCATAAGTTTTAAATATTGTTACGGTCTAGTGCACACCTTCCTGTAATTGTATAAATAAAACCGCTGACAAATGCGTCAAGGAATCGGTACTTTGGCTCAGTGGTTAGAGTGCGGGAGATCGGAGTTCGAATCCCGCTCCTGATTATATCACGAAAACAAACTGAAACAATCAACTGTAAAATATATCGGTGAGAAGAATCATTGTTCTAACAGTTTGTTTTATAACTTGGTCGTTCCCTCATCTCCACTGGCAGTTTAAGTTCCTTGTCTCGTATAAATAATCTTAACAGAATATCAAAAAGTGTAGAAGTGTGACGGGTGTTAGACTAAACTATGAATAAAATGCATTCAAAGTTTTATGTGAAGGGATTTACAACTTGTTTTGCTACTTTTGATAAGAAAGTTATTCTATTTAGAAGTTGCACACAATATCAATTTGCCATTCACACAATGTTATCCTTTCAAACGTCCGGTTACGTGGTATTGCTTTGAACTTAATTACTTATAATTTTAGCAGGTTATACGTTGAAGATACAGCATCAGGTAGCAAGAAAATAACGCAAACGTTATAGTTATGGTCTGTTATCACCGCCGATCAGATCAACTTGATCAAGCGATCGGGTACCGGTCTAGCTCGGTCTGCATGCGTGATCGGGGGTGGTCGGACCGGTCTACCTTGGTCGGCAAAATTCGAGTAGTGATCGAGTAGCTAAGCGGTCGAGAAGCGATCGTATAGTGATCGAGTAGAACATCTAGTTGATCGAGAATCAATCGTGTAACGATCTAGTTTGGTCGGGTATACATCTTTTAACCGATCTGTACACGATCATCTCTACTTCTACTCGAGCATTATCTGATCGCAACCCGATCAACTCGACCTCTGTTCAAACTATTGTCCTTGTCCAGAATACCTAGACTACTACCCGACTGCTACACGACCGCTTCCGGATAGTTATTCGACCATACAAGAGTTCACGTGACCAAAACAATATATAGATGTAAAATCATTGTTGGTGTCTCTAAACAATTCGATACACGACCATTCACGACTCGATTACGATCATTACGATCTGGTCGTGTGTAAATCTGCCAACGATTGAGCAGAGATCCAGTTAGTCTAGTTGAGATCGTGTATGACTCGCGTATAGGTCTTGGTGATCGAGGAAAAGTCGGGATGTTGGTCGGGTTGTCGTTGTGAAGAAGTCGTAAAATATCGTGTAGGGTCGACTTGAGGTCGTGTAGGAGTCGTAAATGTGCATTTAAACGACCTTGGTCGGGCTTCATCGGGGAATTTATGTGATCGGGACAATCGAGTTGATCTGATCGGCGGTGGGAACGAAGCTTTACAGATTCACTAAAATCGATTTATACTTGAATGTAAAATTGATAAAAAAAATGGTTATATGTATCCTTACAAAATACTTAATTTTCAAAGAATTGTTTTCACCCAATTTAAGATCTGATAAAAGGCAGTTTCAACCAGTAGTAATAATTTACTTGTATAAACATTCATTTTCGAATCAACTATAGTCCGTGCATCCCGTAACCTTCTTAACGTACCGCTTTGTATACTAAATGACACGTTCCATAGAAATCTCGTGATATCATAGTCAAATTTGAAACCGTTTTGCAAACGTTTAGTGAAACAGTGGTCAATATATACTACTCAAAATTTGATAGGGATCACTTATAAGAATGTGTATATTTACTACATAAGGTTGAAAGGTTACATTTTTTGTTGTGATTCTGAAAATATGTTCATATGACAACAGTTTGGTACCAAAAAATGAGTAAGTCTGTAAACTGTTGAAGCGTGACAGAGGCTGAGCCGTGGGAGAGGCACGAATTTGGGATAACACAGACGGGAGATGAAATGGAACTTTTCGCAAAAATCAAGTCTGTGGCCCGAATTTTGCTTTAATATCGCGTGTGGTGTCCGTTTGTTTGGATTTCTGCTCTGCACCGCCTTCTCATGCTGCTAATGAGTCTCCGGATGCTTTGTTGTGGGAATCGAGCCCACTCGTCCAGAAGGGCCTGCTGTAGCCCAGGGACCGTGGTTAGTTGGACTTGGCGAGCAGATATTGCAGTCTGCAGCATGTCCCAGGCGTGCTCTATTGGATTGAGGTCTGGGGACCTTGCTGGCCAGTCCATTCTCTCTATGCCTGCTGCCTCCAGGTACTCGTCGGTGACCCTTGCCCTGTGAGGCCGGGCGTTGTCGTCCATTAAAATGAACTCAGGGCCTATAGCACCAGCGTACGGACGAACGTACACATCTAAGATCTCATTGACGTATCTTACAGCCGTCAATGTGCCGTTTTGAACAATGTGCAGGTCCTTTCTTCCCTGCATGCTAATGCCCGCCCACACCATGACCGAGCCCCAGCCATGACGGTCATGGGTAGCAACACATACGGGTTCCAAACGCTCATTGGCGGATCTCCATACCCGCACTCGCCTATCAGTGAAGTCCACATAAAATCTAGACTCGTCAGTGAACAGCACTGTGGTCAAGTCATGCAGCGTCCACCTAGCGTGATCGCGGGCCCATTAAAGACGTGCCTGGATGTTGTTTCGCGTCAATGGGATTCGGATTGCTGGCCTTCTAGCCCTCATGCCAGCTGTATGAAGACGGTTCCTGATGGTTTGAGTGGAAAGTCTTACACCAGTGGCATTCTGGAAGTCATTTTGGAGGGCAGTAGCGGTAACAAAGCGCTGACGTCGCGCTTGAACGACAATAAACCGGTCCTCATGCTGAGTTGTGGACCTCTGACGCCCTCCGCCATGTCTATGCGTGACATGCCCGTAAGTTTGAAACCATCGCCACATCCTGGCAACGGTGCTCTAGGACACCCCAAGGACACCTGCCACGTGCCGTTGGGACCGCCCAGTCTCAAGCATACCTACCCCCCCCCCCCCCCCACCCCTAAACATCTCCTCATCGTCAATACGCCGTCTTTGCCGTAGATTTGCCATGACCAGTGCTAGGTTCGATATAAACGTTACCATGCACAAGCGAAGTCTGAATAAAACGGATGTGTACATGAAGGTACATGCCCGCGGTGCATTATTTTTCCAGGGGTATCGCTTTTCCCGTGCATCTTGAGCCATGTACAGGTAAACAATCGTAATCTGCTGGACAGGTCGGCTTTGCCATATGAATAAACTACATGTATAAGAAAAGATCAATGATCTTGAGGTTATCATTAAAAAGATATTAAAGAAATAAAAAGTGATCCCTATCAAATTTTGAGTAGTATATATAACTTTTAAACTCAATTTGGTTTGAGTCTGGTTTCATGTCAGCTTGGAGAGAAATCTATATATGGCAACTAAAGTCGGCCCGTCTACTAGTTGATAACTATTCAGCATGAAAATCGACCAGGGCCAGCTAGATTTTCAACGTTATTATTGATCTCGGCAATGTGTATAAAGGACATGTGTAATTCACATTTCATTCAAAAATCAGGGAGCAGTCAGTTGAGTTTCCTGGATATCCAGGATCAGTTATTAGATGGACTGACCCTGACCAAAAAGACATTGAAATTGACATTACACCCTATTCAATACGGTCAAGCCATTGTTGATACTCGGAAGACATTTGTTTAACCAGGTTCAATCGGTGCAAATTTTGAATGTTGGATATGAAATATTGTGCAAGTACAACAATAATAAAATGAATGTGTTGCTACCTCAACAGTCAGTTTTCAATGTATTTAAAAATCGAATTATGAATGTCATGCTGAACTTCATTCAAAATTCAGGTGATGATTAAAACATTCTGTTGTATGAGACAGCATAGAAAGTTTAATTGATACAGCCTACTTAACAAAGGTTACTTTTATGTGTTCTTTGAAAGGCAGATATTTACGCTGAATGATTTTTGATGATTAGAATCTTGTTTTATGTTGTTGTAAGATAAGACGAGTCATAATTTATTTCTTTACTGAGACTGAAAAAAAATGTCACAATTAGCTGATTTACGTCAAAAGATTGATAATATTTCTTCTTCTAATGAATACACGTCAGTGAAAGATAGTTTTGGTGAAATTTTGATATTTGTATAGCTTAAAAATTCTTTATTTCTGCAAAATCTTGTGTGCTTACCCTACGAAAATAACTCCTCCTTATTCTTTTTTTACATCCGGTTGTTTCCATAAATACCCTAACACAGACGAATGCAATAAGTTTTAAATGCGGAGGCGTACAGTAACAAAGTTACGTTCTATTTTGTCGATTTTGGCTCTTAAATGAAATGGCGGTGAAGTAGTTACAAATGTTTATCTTGAGAAAGAGAGAGAGAAAGAAAGAAGGAAACAGAGAAATTATAGCTACATAAAAAAACACTTACGCACATTATCAGAAAAGCGGAGAGATGAACATACATACAGAGAGACGGGCGGACGGATAAAAAGACAGATAAAAAAACAAATAAAGAGAGACAGCCGACCAGACAGGCAGTAATTAAATAAATGGACCTATAAACACATTGAAAAATAGAAAGAAAATATGAACAGACAATTTAAGAATAAATGTAAAGAATACTCAATTGATACAGGTTCCCCGATCAAAGAGACTTGGGCCTGCATACACCAAATATAAAACATGAAGACCAGAAGTTCCTGGGTCGGTCATCTGAAAAGAAACTACCAAACAACTGATGGAATGGAGGTGGAGGTGGAGGTGGCACCTAAGGGATGTGTCAAATGGCAGACAGATCAAAAACCATGTACGATATCAAAAAAAATTAAACCAAGAAAGAAGGCCAATAATTCCAAGTAAACCAAAGAATTTAAAGTTTGCAAACTTATACAAAAAGTTCAGTAGGTGAATAGGTCAAAGTCAGCCAAGGTCAAATTTGAAGTCTGCTTGAAGTCTGTTTGCAAATATATAAGTTTTTGTTATATAAGTCTATGTAAAATCAAGTGGCTCCTTGGCTCGAATCAATTCTGACCCCACAGTCATAATTTATACAACTTTGATAGAGGTCTAATGATGCTATCAAACAAATAAGTAAGCCTTATGCCTTGTGGTTTCAGACAAGAAGATTTTTTAAAGCTTTGTTCGTCTATTTAAGATCTAGTGACCCCTGTGGCGGGGCAAATTTTGATCCAGGGACCATGATTTGTATAAATTTGGTAGAGGTCCGCTAGACAATCATACACACCAAACATCTCAACTCTAGGAATTATGGTTTCTGACACGAAGATTTTTAAAAAAAATTCCCTTTATAAGTCAATGTAAAATCAAGTGATCCAATTCTGACCCCAGAGCTATTATTTATATAATTTTGGTAGTAGTCCACTAGATAATGCTACCAACCAAATATGTAAGATCTAGACCTTGTGGTTTCAGACAAGAAATTTTTCCATTCAATTGCCAAGGCAACTAGAGATCTGCATGGAATTCCAATTTTTATATGTCTTTGAAAGAAGACTATACAATGATTATTTCTGGAAAGTTTAATTGCAATTGACCCGGTGGTATAGCGGTATATGAGGAGGCGTTGTTTAAACTCAATTGCGGACAACGGACGGACGGACGGACGATGGACAAAACAGTATACTAAAAGCTACTATGAGCTAAATGAAACTGTCATTTATTTGTCATATGTGGCATAGAATTTCCGTCCTAAAATGCAATACACATGCTTTGACTTCATTATGCCTTTGGGATTCACCATTGGGTTAATTACTCATACATGCGGATGCTGAAGTCGACTATGACCTTTTCAGTTTTACTTTGGTAGGAATCTAGAAAGAACTAACTGAGTGAAGAAAGTTTCCTAGTTAGCCAGTTTAACTGAAATTCAAATCATTGACAAATAAAGACAAAAATTCACCAACATATGAGTGTTTTATATCTAAATATTTCGAATATTTGTTAAGTTATCTGATGTCCCTAACTGCAAAAGCTAGACACATGCATTAAAGCGAGATTTTGCAAATTGATTTGAAAATAATCGTGATACAAATCTTCAAGAATGAAGTCTAGAAAACGTGAGTATGCTAATAAACATAAACCATTATTCGTTTTTGCTAAATATATTTATTAAAGTGAATATTAAACATTATACAGTATGACATGCGATATTGCCTTTCCCACTCAGTTTTATTGCTTTAATTTCTTCCAGCTTCATACGTAGCGCTAGCTGTTTATATTGAAGTCTAGGACTGGAATCCAGAGAAAGGATACAAGAAATTTGGGACAGAAAAGAAGACACTTCAATACGTGACTCGATAGCCGAGTGATTTGTTCGTTGGGCTACGAAGCTAGCTGGTTCGATTCCGGATAGCGAGTTACCGACTGATTTCTCAGGACTGGGTGGTAACCTCACCGGGTACTGTTTCCAGCAGTATCGGCCTAGGTGGGGATCAAGGAGATAAAATACACGCACCGTGGGCTCTTCATGAAAAAAGTTGTTCTATCTACACCAAGTAGGGACTTTGGTTGACTACCCAAGCTAAATATGAAACCTTTACCTTTCATATATCTTATAACACTGGAATAGATAAAAAAATAATTGAAGTTCCAAAGAAGAGAAAGTAGAAATATTTCAAAAGATATTCAGCATTGCTGAGAACGGCATAGGTGCACTAGGTTGACTATCGTTCCACTCTTAAGTGATTTATACCATACATTTAATTGTTTGGCATCATATTTATTAATTCATTAAGGACATTATTATATTTATTTTTGTTGATTATTCTCACTGACTTATTTTCATAATCTTTATTGCATCATTAATGTCATGTTGTTAAAACATTTTTATTAGCTTACCTGTGCACAGTGATGTCCGTCGTCCGTCGGTCGTCGTGCGTCTTCAGTTTTTGTTTTAAACATCTCCTCTAAAACTACTGGGCCAAATTAAATAAACTTTGCAATCAGTTCCACGCAGAACTCTAGTTTCTATGGCAACCAACCGAAAACAATCTAAAATCTTTTTGTCTGAATTCATTTGACATAGAGCTCTTAAATTTTGCGTGTGATATCATCTAGAAGACCTCTACCAAGATTGTCCAAATTATGTCTCTGGTGTCAAATTGACCCCGCCCTAGAAATCAAATGTTTTACATAGAATTATATAGGAAAAACTTGACACACAATTCAAAACCTGTTAGTTTGCTTCTTATGTTTGCTGAACAGGTGACCGTTATAATGTTACGCATGTGCTTCAATAACTTATGTGTCTGGAGGAATAATTGTTAGACATTTTCCTTCACAGCAGGGAAACATGTCACTGGACCAACATCGGTGGTATCGTTTCAAACGTACTATCACCTCCGGGGAGCTTAGTGTGTAGAGCACCTGACTTGCAAGCATAGTTGAGTCCTGTCCTAGATGTATGATAATTCTAATCTTTGACGATTGACTTGTTACCTTAGGCGGTTCATGAAGTTCTAGTTTCTGTTACAGAGCGTAATTCTGATTTTGTAATATGACATATCGTTGTTTGTTTGTTTGGGTTTTTTGCGTACAGTTTGTAACGAGACATTGAACTCCAAGGTCATCATTCACTTCTAAATACAATTTTGTTTTTACTTCCATTTCTGCCACATTCATTACGACGGGTCATTTGCTTACTGAATTATATTTTTTGTAGTAATTAAAACAAGTTATTCTGATAGACACCTAAATATTCGCCAATTATTTATGCATCAGAATAACCATGTAATAATCACCTATCTGACTTGCCTGTTAGACAACCCTTAACGGCAGTTGGTACTTTTTTTCGAGCCCAGAAAGCATTATTCAGTCATGGTTTAAATAATCAAGTTTCCAGTATGATTTGAATCCGCACCGATTGCTAGTAATCGCCTAGCAGTGCAAAGTAAGCACGCCTTAGACCACTCGCTATTGCAAAAACCCCAAAATAAGATTGCACAAATAATTAGCAAATTAGTGTCCACCTCACATCACAACGGCGACAGGCGTTAAGTTTATGCCATCACTGGCTAAATATGTAGACTTATTACACTGCACAAATAGCGCTGTTGTAATTATATTCAATCAAGTTCCAAGTGGGATTTGAATCCGCGACGTTCGGCAGTAACCGCCTAGAAGCGCAAAGCAAATACGTCTTAGACAACTCGGCTACCGCAACGAACCCAAAAAGGGTTGCGCAAATGATGAAAGTGTCATCGGCATACCACAATAGTAACTATTTTGCACTGACTATATAAATGAATTGTCCTCGTTGGATTCTTTATTTGATGCTTTAGTCTGAGATAATTTAGATTAAAAAAATTGTTCTATTGGGTGTTCTTACGGATCAGAAGTATGAGACTTTATAATGGGCATGATATTAACAAATCTTTTTCATTTCATTAAACAATTATTATGTATCAAGAATAAACATGTGCTTCATTTGCTGCCTACACTCTAATTTGCATATTTATAAAACGACATAAATTTAATAAATACTATATTATGTTAGTGTCACATCCTACGTATTGTCAAAGTTACAACGTAGGCGTATGTATTTTCAAATCATATTGAAGTCAGCTGAATGTGAACTTTTATACCGATGCCAAGTAAATGGTTGGACTTTTTACTGCGCTTCTTTGACTAAATGCTTGTTTAACATAAATAAACTATCATACCTTTTTTGTCGGATATAGTTTTATGTCCGGGTACTATATTAAAAACATTGACGGACAAAAGATAAAAAACACAAAGTAGCAGACTGAAGAAACTGATATATATGGCATACATTTTCCATTTCTTAATTACATACCTCATGACGTGTCAAAATCGGTCAATGCAAAATTTCATTGACCTTTCAATTAAAATGTTTTACATCGTTTTTTTCAGGTAATTTAACTTAAAAATAAACTGTCTCACTGAAATTTTACTGATCAACGAATAAGTTTATAAAAAGTAATATAAGTCTGAAAATATTTCCTTTAAAATTATTTTTTGTTTAGCAAAATTTAAATGAAAAATCTAATAAGATGAATAAAGACAAAAAAGTACATTTACACAAGAGAGATTAATAAAAGTTACAGTAAGCGATAAGCAAAAGCATACTAAATATTTGCAGTTCCTTTGAAGAAGAGGATAATATTATTATAATCATTAAACTCCTTTTGATCTAAGTACTAGGATATATTTTAAAGGTTCATACCCTACAACTAGTCGATGATGTTCTGCATATTTATTTTTATTTGGTCATTCGCTTTAAAATGGAAAAAAAATAAAGAAAAATAATATATGTTCAATTATTTTTCTTTTGGTCAGTTTGAGGCTTTGAAAGTGTACATTTAGAATAAATTGATATCCACCTAAAATGGCACAACATCAACTCTCCATATACAACTTAAATTAATGTACATTGTATTTAGTTTTCCTATTGTACTTAAACGTTTTGCCCAACACCTTGATATCGGATAATAATTCATTCCATAACATCCAAATTTATATGATTCTAAAGAAAATGGAATACTCTAGATTTTAGGGTATGCCTCTTTAAATTTAAATGTAATTAATTGAAAACAAAAAGCAAAATAAATGTTCAGATAAACAAATAATGTCCCAGCATATAAAGGGAAAGGGTATCTATCATGTATGAGATAAAACTGTCAGAAAAAAGTTTGTAATAAAAGATCAAGTTTAGACTACACAATATACAATATAATATACAATATACTTGTCTCATTCTTTTATGAGTTTTTTTTCTTCTTTCTTTTTTTTCTTTGTTAACATATTTTAGTTATCAACGTTCGTTCTTTTTTCTTTTGCCTTCTCTAATTCGTTAATCATCCTTTTGATCTGTTCGTCAACGCTTACTTGGTTCTCACTCACAACTTGATTATCCTTCTCTGTGGAGTGGTTATCTTCAGCCAATCTTAAATTATCTTCGTTTAAATCTAAATCTGTGTTATTCCTGCCACCAAACAATTGACCTTTATCATCGGTCAAAGCGTTTTGCAAACCTGTCTTTGTATGATATTTGCCGGCATTGATGTTTGATCTTTTCCACCACCCTGAAACTCCATCTATCCTGACTGTTGTGCTCGGATTGAAGACAGACAAATCAAGGTCGGGGATAAGGTTACAAGATGTAACTGGGTCACTATAAACATAAAAAATATCTTTTATATTGACTTACTATATTGTAGTTCTATCTCAGTGCAATCTTCGTACTGATTTGTCTCGATCAGTCTCCCGAAAGCCCGTAAAAAATAGAACGATACTCGTATACGTTTTTAAACAGATACATCCCAATTCGTATTATTATGTTACCTACCGTGATTTAAATGCATTTGGACAGTGAATTTCCTTGAAGTTGTAGTTGTTGCAGAGAAGTTTGGAGAGAGAATATGACTGTATTGCAGAAATCTGATCTGAAAAAAATGTACAAAACTGCTTAGAATTTCTTAGACCTGCTGTTGTTAAAACATTTTAGGATGCTCTGACTGTTGCCCTAGACTTACTCTGCCAATGACTTTTCAGCGAGAAACCTCTGAGTAAAAAATAGTACATGCATGACTGTAGTAATGTGACGAGTCATAAAAAGTATTGAGTCATCTTGACTCATCCTGAACAAGACCGGTAACGTGTTTGTGTAGAGGCATCGTTGATAAAAAAAGAGGTTATGACTTTAAATAATACGTAAATGATGTATATTAACTCAGTTGCTTATATCTTGAGGTCATTTAGACAATATAACATCATCTGGAAGTCATCTTAACAGTTCATGGTATCTTATCAAAATTTCATATATTGTCTAACTTTGGCTTTACAGAATACAAAGAGATGTGATATGAATACAGTGGCTTTTTCATGAAGTCAAGGGATGAATATATTTAGTTATCGAAACAAGAAATAATTACACAACAGTAGTTTGTTTATATAACATCATTTTTTCATATTTAGAGTGTTTTTGTTTTTAAATCATAAGAAATAGTGTGATAAGAATTTACCTGTACATGTTTATATAGTTCAGTCGTTAGAACAATATATAGCTACCTTGACTGTTCACGAAACGAGATATTATTATTATTATTTTTTAATATTATTTCAAGCTGAAAAAATCAATACAGCGTTTGTCTTCTGTCCACGATCTATCAAGATGACTATAAATTGTAACAATGACATCATGGTTAGGCAACTACATTCACATAACATCATTTTGGTATAATAGAAATCTAAAAATAGTCTTAATATGAAGACTGATATTATACAATCACATTACATTTATATTTTTAAGTATTATGATCTGTTAAAATGACTCTTTAAACGGTTAGCCATGTAAAAGAATTATGCAAGGTAATTTAAAAACAATTTAACAGAGCAGTACTAAATTAGTTCATTTTCGTAACGTTTTGTTTTACCAAAATCTATTTGTTGTGTATTAGATGTTTTTTCTTTACATTTCTCAGCTTGAATGGAGCAAACTAAATCACAATGAATACAATCGGAGCTAATCAAACGTATTTCAAAATGGCAACTCAGTTTAACTGATTAATTGAAAAAAAAAAAAAACATTCTGAGGGTAGATCTTTCTAAATTAAATTGCCCGTTATGATATTTATTTTTTATTTAGAAAAATATCAGCGATTTAACACTTTAACATACCTCTAGTGAAGCCAGAGTCATTGTTCTGGTACCAAAATCTGTCACCAAATTTCAGATTCTGGAAGTGATGTCCTATTATACATTCAAACGTTGGTCCTAGACTGCCGCCTGGCACATGGGTTTCAGTAAGTGCGCCAACGAACAAGTCAATATCTCGAGGGGAACTATAAAGGATTTTCAAAAATGACATTTACGCAAGAATCACGGTATAGGAAATATTATTTTTCAAAGATACAAAGTTAAAAAACATAATGTTTTCCAAAAATTTTGAGATACTTATAAGACAGCCTAAACCTAACCCTAACCAAGCCGTGTTATTTCAAATCATCAAATAATGCAACAGATAGGGCATTTTTAATTTATACATTTGCAATCTAGAATATTTTACAGTTATGTACTTTTAATTCTTTTAACACAGTTAGATATTCACCAGATGGAAAGAGCATGAACTATCTACCAAATGACCATCTTGTTACCTAACTCTTACTCTTAAAAAGAGCTCATTTACACTTTACTAATTTAATTTAATCCACACTTAATAACAAAAGAATTTAATATTGAATTTCTGCAGATAGCAAAGTAGTTATAATTAGTGTTGGAATGAGATCTTACTGATAGTTAGCCTGTTCTAATAATTTTCTCATCTCCATCGTATGATCAACGAGTCCTCCATTACTTCGCCATTTCCTTTTTACCTTGGGCAGCTTGCACCACCTCCTGTACTCGTTATAGGAAGGTAGACCGTGATCTCTTCCTCTCTGAATGTTCAGCGCAGCAAGGTCAAAGGCTTCAGTGCCTTCCGCGTTTATAAATAATCGACTTCGAATTGCCTCTTCTAAAACACTTCAAGCATGCCAGAAGATAAATTCGTGAAAATTTTAGAATTGGATAGATTTAAAATCCCTAAAATTTGTATTTTTCTTTTCTATCCTTTCTTTCTTATAGGTGCGTCCACCTGAGAGAGACAATTTTTTAAATATCTTTGTCTGTTTTTATGATTTAAGTCCGTCTAAAACTGATACAGAACAAAAGTAAATGGTTGTTTACATGGTGCTATCTTTAATGGCTAAAAGACGCATGCGCGCTTGACGTAAAAAATAAAATAAAATAAAAATGCAAACATTTCAATCACCGGAGCAATGGTGTTGTGGCAAGGCAATAGACTTTTAATATAGGGCTCCTTGCTCCTCAATTAATGTCATGTGTAATATTCGAATGAATCCAACAATCTAAAATAAATAAATTATCAAGGGTCGTTGGTCATACAAGCAACTTAACCAAAAATCAAACAGATTGTTAAAAGAAATCCCATTGAGAAACGAAAAGTTTACTTGTCTGTTTCTAATGACTGCCTCCCAGACAAAAAATATGACAGTCTTTCAAAAGCGTTCGGTAGATAGGTCATGTCAGGGTTGAGAAATGTGTTTTCTGTATTCCTTGAAAAACCCTTCTTGTTTATCTCTTTCAAAGATTCGCTGAATAACTGAATTTGTTGTGGTACCCACGTGTGACCGACCCTAGCAAAAATTGTCAAAATTACAATGGTATCGGTAAAGTATTCATTCAACCTCAAGTTACAGTAACACTAATAGTTTTGTTTACTGATAACTGTGCAATGCATACTTTATATAACGCCAAAAACGACCAAATAAAAAAATCTTTCGCTGAAAATTGCTCTTAAACCGAGCTATATTTTCTCCAGAGTTGTCGATGAGATTCTCGTTTGTTTTGCAAATATTCTAATACAACTGTTTAACTCAGCTTTAGTAATTTAAATAATTGAAGTAAGTTTAATTTAACAAACAACACTTTAACATAATAACAGTCTTGAAAATTAAGCAGATAACGAATGACTTATTTTTATTGAATGATAAATGACGCATAACATAAATGTATGACAATTCGCAAACCTGTACGCTATTCCGAAAGCGTTCGTAAGTGAGGGGTTAATTTTTGGGTTATAATGGTAACTAGTGGAGCTTTGCAGTTTGTACTTTCTTAACCCCTCTGGCGAGAAAATAGAAGGTAAAAACTCATCGTAAACAATCTTTTGTATGATTGCAATCAGTATTCTTCTGGTTTCCTGGAAGATTGTCTCGTTATCACCGTAAAATGCTGTAGGAAATGTAAAAAAATAATCATAGGTACATATCATATATTGAAGGAAATTTCTTGAACTCAACAGAGGATACAAATTTGAATATTCTAGAATACTACTAAACACACTCTTTATTTAGCTATTTTTCTGTTCAACTTAAATGGCGAAAACTGAAAATAAAATGTGCACTCTTGAAATTTTATAAAAAGTAAAATAAACCTTTTATCTGTTCAGCAATTCTGTTGTGTTCCTTCACTAAGAGATAATGGTATGAAGTTAGAGTTGGTACTTCGTTCACGCGGACATCTCCTGTAAAGAACACCAGATAAATTTCCATCAAGTTTTATTTTTACATGTTTTTTCAATGTAGATTGTAACTGCTGATATTCAAATAAATAACCCATGTGTATGGTAGATATATGTTATTGCAGTTCTACGCCCTTACCTGTTAGCATGTAGAGGTAGAAACAGGCTCACTGTTTACATCTAGGTCTTTAGTTTGACATCAGCTCGGAAATGCAATGATTACAAGGGGCGTCCATTGTGAGAAGAGAATGATATGTGTTTCTAGTAATGTTTCAAGAAAAATTACAAGTTCTATTTGATCGAGTTTATCACCATGTATGGCGCTCTATAATATTTGAAGACCACAACTGTTACCTGCCAGTGAGCATCGCTGTGAAGGATCAGTAAGAATGCAATCCTCGGCAGGGCCGTTAAGAATCCTTTCTTTCTTTTCAAAAATTGAAGTTGCCAATCGATAACCGGTCTCTAAAATAAAATATTTATGAGCGGGATCATATACTGATCTTTAGGACATCAGGTTTAAATAGCGCAAAAAGGCGGTCCGAGTGCAGCTTAAAAGTGAAAGATATAACGATATATGTTTCAGTTTGAAAATACCTCGGAATGGTAGAGCTGTGACAAAATAAACAACAAAATAACAAAATTATTTTCAATATATTAAATGACTTGTTTATCTACAAACTAATTTTGAAGTATTTAAAATATGAAATACGTGTACGGACCTTTTCTCTGCCCAGTGCGTTTAAATGTATAATCTGCTTACTCTTTTCTCGTAAATCCTTCTGTCTCTCCACAGACGAACCATACACATTAGAGCAGTCGATAAAAGACGTCAGCCCGTTCGTTTGCTGTCGTAGAGAACGACCTTTGGATGTATCTACAACAGAAAACCTTAACTTAGTTAAAACATGAAACGAAATAGAAATGTAAAATTTAAGATAACGAAATGAAAATCAATAGATAATGTTAATATGAATAACCCAAATAACAAAAAATGATATATTCGAAGATTTTCATTTATTAGAAATTATATAATTTAAGTGTATCAGGGTGTTACTAAGGCAGTGAATCAATCCTAACAGCTCAGCATGATCATGAAATAACCTAAAAGTCGCCACTAAATAAAATCGTTTACAAATTCGTAAATCATGCTCATTTGATAACTGTGAACTGATATTCTGATAATCGTAAACTAATATTCTGATAGCTTTGAATTGATATTCTTATAATCGTAAACTGATATTCTGATATCTGTGAACTGATATTCTTATAATTGTAAACTGATATTCTGATAGCTTTGAATTGATATTCTGATAATCGTTCAACGATATTCTTATATCTGTGAACTGATATTCTAATAATCGTAAAGTGATATTCTGATAACTGAGAATCGATATTCTGTTAATCGTAAACTGATATTCTAATAGCTTTTAATTCATATTCTGATACTCGTAAACTGATATTCTGATAACTATGAACTTACATTCTGATAATCGTAAACTAATATTCTGATATCTGTGGACTGATATTCTGATAATCGTAAACTGATGTTCTGATATCTGTGAATCGATATTCTGATAATCGCAAACTGATATTCTGATATCTGTGAACCGATATTCTGATAATCGTAAACTAATATTCTGATATCTGTGGACTGATATTCTGATAATCGTAAACTGATGTTCTGATATCTGTGAATCGATATTCTGATAATCGCAAACTGATATTCTGATATCTGTGTGAACTGATATTCTGATAATCGTAAACTAATATTCTGATAGCTTCGAACTGATATTTTGATAATTGTTAACTCATATTCTGATATATGTGAACTGATATTCTGATAATAGTAAACTGATATTCTGATGTCTGTGAACTAATATTCTGATAATCGTAAACCGATATTCTGATATATGTGAACTGATATTCTGATAATCTTAAACTAATATTCTGATAGCTTCGAACTGATATTTTGATAATTGTAAACTCATATTCTGATATATGTGAACTGATATTCTGATAATCGTAAACTGATTTTCTGATATATGTGAATCGATATTCTGATAATAGTAAACTGATATTCTGATGTCTGTGAACTGATATTCTGATAATCGTAAACCGATATTCTGATATATGTGAACTGATATTCTGATAATCGTAAACTAATATTCTGATAGCTTCGAACTGATATTTTGATAATTGTAAACTCATATTCTGATATATGTGAACTGATATTCTGATAATCGTAAACTGATTTGCTGATATCTGTGAACTGATATTCTTATAATCGTAAACTGATATTCTGATAACTGTGAATTGATATTCTGATAATTGTAAACTGATATTCTGATAGCTTTGAATTGATATTCTGATAATCGTTAACTGATATTCTGATAATTGTGACCTGATATTCTGATAATCGTAAATTGATATTCAATTTTTCAACTATAGGCGAGATATTTTCTGCAGTTGGAAACAACTTGAAACAAACGAAATGAAATATATTTATTCAGTGCAATGCCGGAAATTCATTTGGTATGAAAAAGAACATTTAACAATTGGTAGTCCCATGACTGGTAATAGAAATAATTTCGATTTTTGTCTGACACATATAGTGTAAACTTCGTAACAAAAATGTACCATTGATATTTTGTTTACATTTAAAGCAGAAACATAAATTTTTTTGGGATTTTTTTTGTGTGCAAACAGCTTTATGCCATGGTAATGTTTCAGTACATACCGTCTGAACAGAATGCTGGGGCCGATCGTGTAAACGCCATACAATCTCCCGGGTCAAATATGGAGGAGCTCTCGTCGGAATCATTATATTGAAACAGTTTTCTTTGCTGTCAGGTAAATGTAAAAACATTTAGTCAATAAATACTGGACTAAATTCTTGTTTTAACAATAGTCCAGTTGCAAGTTATAAAGCGATATAAGAAATAAAAAAGAAAATACGAATAAATAAATAAAAGATTAATTGGTACACAAACACGAATAAGTAGTTTGTACGAAAGACAGGTTGGGACCGTGAAGTTGAATTTATGAAGTTGAAATCATGAATTAATGAAGTTAAAATCGTGAATTCGTAAAGTTGTATTGGTGAATTCATGAAGTAAAAATGTCCGAACCGATCTTTCGTTAACATGTCATAAAAGTTTATGAAATCGAATTTATGTACAACTATTATGGTGATTGTTCTTTTGTTCAAAAGGTGAAATAAAGCATGGAACATGAAGTCATTAAATTTTCTTTCTTAGAAATAAATGTTAATCTTGAAGCAACTTCAAAATGCAACTTGATTCATCTGAAGGAAATACGATGGTTTTTTTATGACTTAGTTGTGTCCTTTTGGCTTTTGGACAGTCAATTTGATTTTAACGTCTCCGGACTTCTTAAAAATATTTAGTTATATTTCATATCAGCTACTACATTTAAAAATGAAACCATTTTAACTCGCGGAGCTCACTGTTAATGTAGTTGGAAGACATGACAGACCTTAAATACTACAGAATATTAACTCCTCAATGAGCCATTTGAATCCACTGTTTTTTATCAGAAGACCAGTCGAAAATTTTCAAAATGCTAAATAACCAGTAAAAGTCCTTGTTGGAAACCACTATGATACACCAAAAATAGCATTCATTTCAGCATGCTTAATAAAAAGTTTTACAATGAAATGTGTTGTAGAAAATTCTGACTTGAAGCGAGTCATCACACAGGTGGGTTTCTCCTTAGCATAAAACCTTTTAATATCTTGTCTAATTTTTATAAGTAAGATATCATTATGCATTATGAAAAAGCCAAAAACAATGCTGATTAAATAGTTTTATCTACCAAGTAATAGTTTTGTATTTTTGTATTTTTTTTTAAATTTTGCTTTGACTTAAAATGTCAAATTTTTGGATTAACTTTTACAAATACAATATCATGCTAAGATTTTTTCAAATTACAAAATATGACAATCCGTATTATTATACCTCAATTTCATTTACAATGTTCATCTTCCATAGCCAACCGTGACATATAAGTACTGTCAGAAAAAATTTACTGTCGAAAAAATACTGTCACCCGCTACCATAGATACGGAATGTTCGAAAATTATACTGTACCATTCGCGCATGCGCAACATATATTTTTACATTTCCGTTGTAAAAAGACGACAATAATGGCAATCAACAAACGTTTTAAATTTTAAAGTTGAATAAAGTTGTTCATGGTTTGAATAGTTTTTCAGTATAATAAAATAAATGTTACATGTCTGACAGGGTGACAGTAAAATTGTCAACTTTCGAAAATACTGTCAACCGAGGCGAAGCCGCGGTTGAAAGTATTTCCTCAAATTGACAATTTTACTGTCACCCTGTCAGACATGTAATATTTATATACTATCACCCCGTGATATATTGATTTTTCCATCGACATAAGGTATGAAACTACGAATTCAGCCTCAAGCTTCAGAACACAAAAATGTATCCGCATCATGACGGCTACAAATAGCTATCTGTTCTCTTGGCGGTTTTGATACTTCTGCCCTTATGTGTGTATTTTTTTTACTAAAATCATTTTTTCTTAACTATTTCTGATAGCGCAGTAGCAAAGTGTGTCAATTTACATTCAGGATAGAATTACAGAACTCATGAAAAAATGTTGTTTCACATATCTCAAATAAAAATACATTTGTATCAGACTTCATAGATAAGTTCACGTAAAAAGAAATGTCTTTCTATCTATTTTCCCCAAGAATACAGATTTAGATGTACACGAATATGTAGGTTAAAGCCATTAAAGAGGGTCAAACTATGTTTTACAGCCTTGTGAACTACTACTGTGTTTAAAGTTTTCCTCAAACCAGATTCAGTTTTTGTAGCTTTTAGGTCTCTTGAAGGCAAGTTCCATGTATTCACAGATATGTATATCTGCTTCTACAGACACTAGTTTTAGAATAATAATCCAAAACATGAAGAGCACAAAACAATGTGGCCTACACTGGCGCAAAAAAATCATGTTAGATAATCGATAATCGCTTATTCAAATGCGTTTAGAAAAGCTGTGTTTTCAGGCGCTTTCAAGACTGTAATTTTTTTTCAATGTTTTATTGCTTATAATGTAACCTGTGATAATTTCTGCAATTATTTAAAAGACTATTTCAAATGACATTGACCACTTAATCTGTTATCCACTGTGTTCATTATATCATTATCTTCTTAGAAGAAAATGAACTTTTAACATAATTTTGATGTTTTTTTCTTTGTTGAACATTTTTTGGTATGAATAAATAATACCAGATCCTATTTATGTTGACTAAAAAGCTGATGTCAACTTAACTGTGCACTTAAATCTAGGTTTGAAATGATTGCTTATATTTACTGACAGTTTCTGAATTTCTTATAAATAGACGTGTACTATTTCAGTAACTTATCCAAAAGATTTTGCCATTTTAAAGAAACTATTACCTTGGCGGTTGTTTGCAATTAGTTTAAATGACTATAGCTACATTAAAAACCCATTTTATATCTGTTATGTTTATGTATTAAAAAATTGGACACTCGTTTACATTTCACAAAAACATTTATTGGACTCGTACAAATTTGTTTTTTATATAGCTCGCCAGTTGCTCTTTTGATTATATTTTTCTAGAACTTGCTGAATGAAAGTTTTATGAAATGTAAACTTTACTTTAATACTATTTTATTGCATCTTTCTATACAAATACAATTGATCAATACATAAATCAAAAGAAGAAGTGCAAATGGATTGGGCTACAAGTTATTACAACATTAGTTACAGCTCTTTCCATGAAATGTAAACACAGATCAGATTCTATATATAACCCTAACCTTTCGTTTACTGCTATGCATTCTTTTTTATTTTCAATTAGTTTTCTAACTGTCAGACAATTAAGAAAAAAAGTTGTTTAAGGTCTATTGATATATTCTTTTATAAAGTAAATAATGATATTTGAAATAACATTAAAGATAATTGACTGTTTACTATGCGGAGGAGTTGGGAAAGAATTTCTCATTCCCAAATTATAGTAGCAAATTATATAGAAATTCTAAACACCGTGAAAATAAATAAATAAATAAATACCAACGTACTCATGCTTGACGGTTTCTTCGCAACAATTTTCTACATCTGGAAAATGAAATTAAAAGTTAAATAATGACACTAGATAGAATTATATAAAAACTGAAATTTACTGACATAAGACACACGTCGATGATTTTCGAAAATATCTACACGAAGACTTTATTATCGAACCATCTCTGGAATACACCGTGAGATTAATGCTTAAAACTACATTTAAATCCGATAAATGCAAATATGCAATAATGCAAGAAGATGAAATAAATTCAAGAATTATTCTGTGTTTTCGGTAGACAATAACGTCAGAACTCGGCTTTCCAGAAATATCTCAGAAATTTCGTACTCCGCTAGGTCCGCTTGTGCATTGATGTTTAACTTTTGTTTGTTGCTTATAATTTTAGATAACGACGAGAAAAACAGTATCTTAATGATAGTAATTGTTATTGGAGTTTTATTTATTTATTAAGAATTGCTCACTATTAAAAGCTGAACCTGTCAAAACTGCATCCAACGATAAGGAACAAGCGACAGGAGGCGACAAATTCAGTTACGAAAGATAAACAAAAACGGTTTAATTAATTAACAAGGCAGAGCATTTACCTACAACGGGTGTTATAGCAATATCATGGTCTAGGAACTGGCCAAAACCCATCGCATGAAGTGTAAGTTCATCGCTGTGAGTCTCCTTATAGAGTCGATTTCTGTGAACCACGTTACTAACCGTCCGCGGATTAGGCAGTTCCTTATTTTTGAGACCTTTTATTCTTGGGAGACCGAGATTGTCATCTAAAACCGTAACAATAATTATCATTACATGTTCCAACCCTCGGTTAAAGTTTTTCAGCAATCCTTCCTTGTTTAACGTATTAATTCTACATCATCTATGGATAAGGTGAAATGGTATTTAATAGTTTGATATATTGCCTCGAGGTTAAGCATCTGGCTTTTTACTTTTAAAAACTAATTATCTTAAAAAAGGTAAAGTGGATTTCTATATTCATTTAGTATAAAACACTTGATAAATGTGGTTTGTCGTGTAAAAAATAGCAACTACCTCTGTACCCAAAACTAAATACCTCTGTACCCAAAACTAAAGTATCAGTTCAGAAAGATTAGTTCCATTTGTACCGTTCATAGAGGCAGAACTTTACCGTAAGCATTTGGGAGAACTCTCTGCTGTATATTTCCGGCCATTCCCCACCCTGGATTTCTTACATTGTTGCAAGATCCGTCTGCGGAGCGGTACTTGCTTTCGAAATCGCACGTGCTAGGGTCAGGAATGCCACATGAGAATTCATGGTAGCGTTTGAAAATTTCAGAATCCCGCTGTAAATCATCAATATGATACCCTCCACTAAAGAGAAATGAAACAAAATAGCAAGGAGGCACTCATTAAAAACGTCATTTTCTTTGATTGAAAAGATAAAATATTTACTCTTAACATATCTTTATTTTACATTATATGGTATTGAATATGAATAAAGATCAACTTCTAAGTAAAAGGCCCTAAGCAAATATTGAAGTTTCTTCTTGTTACTATTCTTTCAAAATGATTTTCCAAATAAATTACATCCAAATAAACCTTGTTGAGATGCCACATTTTTTACTAGCAATATTTATATGAAAATATTTTATAGACTCAGGTGAACAGCAGTGCTAACCCTTTCTTCAGCAAATGTTCATAGTGGTCTTACGGCCAGCGACAGCAGCCGTGCTTTGTTATATCAGATGTTGTTCTTTCAAATGTAATCGTTGAAAAGACAGCCTTTAGCTTTGTGAGACTGTACGAAAAATTGTTCACTATTATAATGTTCTATACGTTTTTTGTTGTTGTTTTTTGTACTCACTCTTCCATAAGAACCCTCATAGCCAGTAGAGCGATGCTGGATTGATCATTGGCTCTTGTATCATCACTGTATTGTCGCACTCCATGGTGGTACAATAGCGGGCATCGAACTCTACTAGAGTTGCCATCTGTTGATTTAAGAGAAGCCAAAATGTTTCTTTATAGCAGCATAAACGAAAGGAATTAATTTAATTGTATCCTAAAACGAGAGAGTTATGATGACCTTCACTCTCTCACCTGATCACTATTAACAGCACGGCCAATGAAAGACATTCAACTCATACAGCATAATTAAGCTTCCAAACTTAAGTTTGCTATATAAGAAGATTCTGTAGTAACACATTTATATATGGAAGCAAAATTAATGCATAGAGTTCTAATTTTGATGCTGAAGTAGGTCAAAGTAAGTCGAAGTAGAAGACTGCATGCATAACTCTACATGTGGTTCAAATTTCATACACATATCTTCAATAAAAATAGGTCAGTATTAAAGGTCGACAAAGAGAAATTTGGTATGTATAAAGACAATTATATATAGTTCAAGTTTCATGCTGTAGGAAAGTCAATGACAAAAGTATATATGGAGGTTCAGCCCGAAATTATACAGCCAATTTTTCTGTTTATCCATATAAGTCACATTATATTATTGACCCCCTTGGCTGTGTCACATTTGACCATGTGGCCATGAAGTGAACAAGGATTAGAAATTGTAACATACCAAATATCTGAGCTTTGTGCTTTTCGATTTTGTAGAAGACTAAAACGATACTATTTGAGTTAAATAAGTGACCCTGAACCATGATTTGAACAACTTGATACATAATCAAAACAAATATCTCAGCTATAGGCCTTATGGTTTAATACATGATTTTACAAAATCCTATACTAGTAAAATTAGTGACCCCAGGGCGAGACCATTTGCTTTAAAGGTCCTGATTTGAACAACTTATGGAACCACCAGATAATGCTACATGCCAAATATCAAAGCGCTAGGCCTTACAGTTTTAGAGAAGGTGTAAAACAAATCCCTAACTAAGATTAATTAGTGACCCTCAGGGCGGGCTCCTTTAAGCCACAGGTCCGTACTTCAACAGTTTTAGTGGAGAACCGAAGTACAAGACCACACACTATATTTCTTTACTCTAGACGTTTTGGTTTCTATCTAGAATATGTTTCGATTTTGCCGATGGAAGTCGATGTTAAAAGATGACCCTCTTGGGAGCCCGTAATAATCTGAACAATCATGATAGAGGTCTACTAAACAATGCCATAAACCAAATTTCTAGACTCCAGGTGTCAGAGAAGAATATGAATGGCAAGAATAAAGATCACTGGGGAGGCACTAATAGTGACTCTATGGATATAAGTTGAATTTTTAGAGGTATTCTAGAAAAGGTCATAAACCCAATATCAGAATTCTGATAATATTGCTTTTAGTCAAGGAGATTTTTCAAATTTTCATTTAAGTTCCCATAACAAACGAGTTCTGCATGCAATGAAATTCTGTGAAAGGTTTGAAAGAGTTTCCCTGTAATATTTTGCGCCTGAGTTTCAGAGGAGATGTTGTTTGAAACAATGGATGATGGACGAACGAATGTGCTTAAGACCACGGACATCAGGCGATCAGAAGCCCAACATTGAACACTGCTCAGAATAGCTAAAATGGGAGAGGTTTTATAAATAATTTTATTGCATGAACATTAATGAGGTCAATAAATTAACTTTACTGGGTTAATAGGCAAATTAAGATTGTTATATTTCATGCTGTAAGAAACTTCCAACTTTCTTGTTGAGCAGCCGGACTCAAACACATGACACCAATCAATGAGTCAGAGACTTGACCAACTTCACTAAGGAGACGGGAATATACGCAAAAGAAATCATTAAACAAGACTGTTTTACTACTACCAGATGGTTAGCAGATGAAGTAAGAACAGCTTAAACAGGTTACTTACAGTTTCTGTCGAACAGTTTTATATTTCTCTTGAGAAAATTAATCTCCTTTGCCTTTTTCAATGCAGTCTCAATTTCTTTTTTATCTGGCGCATGCATAGAACCATACTTCGTGACGATATTGGCATCCGTTAATGAATATGTGAGACATACATAGAGTACCGCAATAATCAGAACACTGAGTGATGGCATCTGCGAACGGAGAACAGAGGCAGAAGCTTTTGCGTGAATAAATAACAAGAATAATGAACAGTTAGAATGCTGTTTTCTCGTCTGTATTACACTGTTTCTCGCGTGTGTTACAATAAAAACGATTGCTATTGCTATGCAGATATGTACCTAGTGGCAATGTTTATCGAAAAGTGTTTAATATATATCAGATAGCTTTGAGGATTATTCAGAAGCTGTTTTTAGTAACCAAGTTTTTATTAATATTTATTATAATAGTTAAACAATCATAAAAATACAAGTTATACTAACATGAACAATATTGATAATAGTTATATCTATAATAATGATTAATAATATTTGTTAATAATTATATAATTTGTAGTAGTATGACTTTCGCGAAAAACAATTCAATAATATTGGTAGAATGATATTACCTTCTTATTGCTTGTAATGTTACATTAATTCACTCACAATGTATCTACGTTCAAACAGAATATTGTCATTCCAATAACATGAAACCATTTTATACCATTCCATGTGTCTTCTCATAAAACAAATTTTAATATGATTTGTTTTTTCATATCACTGAAATGATTTACTGATTAGGAGTAAGCCTTGAAACATAGAATTAAACGTGTCTAACTTGTTTCGCAACAATAAACAAACAAATAACAGGATACCCATAAAATGCAATCATCAGGAACTACCACTTATTTGAATTAGTACAAAAATAGTCTGGAACGTTTAGGCTCAGGTACTTGTAACGTTATCAGCAAATATCAGTTAATATGAATTTGAAACATCCCAAAAATAGTAACTGATTATGTGATATACTGCAGCTATTTGTAAACATATCTTTCTTTCTGTTATTCTATCGAATGATTTTTTTCTCAAGGCCTTTCGTACATAACCAACAAAACGGTATTTCATCATATGCCAATGGAAGTTCTCAAGAAACCATTTTATCCATCATTTTTATTATTTGTATTTTTTTGTTTCTCCCATTAGCTTTTGTATCATCATTATTGTCATCAAACTCTATTCGAGTTTCCATCTGGTGACATTTAAAGAAGTCAAGATGTTTATTTATTACAGTTTGAAACTATTTACAAAATAAATTAATCTACAGTACAATTTCCATGCATTGGACTTCGATAAATCGAGATTCTCGGTATTTCGAATTTTTCTAAAGTCTCGATTTATTTGTCAATACAGATACATTACAAAATAGCAAGTTAATAGAACTTTTACGAATAGATTTTTTTTCCAAATTGTTTACTATTTCCTGTGTATATAGTTACTGTTTAACTCTCCACTCATGAATCGAAGTTTGAATACCTTTAAATTAATGCAGCTCGTTCACAGTTGAACGGTAGAAATAAACAAATAGTTTTTCTACTTTCTCTCGTTACTGTTGGTGAAGTCTTTGTTTTCTGACATAAAAACTCGATTCGCATGGGTCACATTGCAAGGGAAAACGTATTTTTCGAAAATGCCCACTTTGGGAATTTCAGTTAAATATAGAATGCAGTATCTTGCTGTACCACGTGACACTTTGAACAAAATGGCGTCTTCACCAGTCTCGGCACAGGCATTAATTTCATTATCCCGTACCACTGTATTACCAACACAAAGTAAAAAAGAACCTCTGATTTCTTTCAAATGAATTTCATCTCTTATTTACAAAACCTTTCGTGACACACTTCCGGTCTCAGAAAAGTGAATGCGGTAAGTCATGTGACAGCACATGAAAATAGAAATTCTAAATTTAGGTTTAACCGTTCGTAACGCTATAGCCTGATGCAGAAACTACCATTTTTTTACAATCACGAAATGTTGAATTGGGTGACAATGCGTCTGTAGATTGGTATTGATAATCGTAATACACACAGATAGTGAAAATCAAATTCTTTGTCAATGACCATCTGTAAATGAAGTGCCTTAAGAATTATCCTGCCATATTTTTCAATCTCCGCGACTGTATCTAACAAATTAGTGTCCACAGCGAAAACTGAGTAAACGTTATCGACTGTGTTAGAGTTAGAGTTAGTATTAGGGTTAGGGGATAGACGCTAGGGTTATGGTTAAGGCTTAGTGGTTAGGGTTAAGGTATAGGATAAAATACGAGATGTCAATTGCAGTTAGGGTTAGGGGTTAGGGTTAGGATTAGGGTATAGGATAAAATACGAGATGTCAATTGCAGGGTTAGGGTTAGGGTTAGGGTTTAGTTTTTGGGTTAGGTTTAGGGTTAGGGTTAGGGTTAGGGTTTAGGGTTTAGGGTTAGGGTTAGGGTTAGTTTTTTGGTTAGGGTTAGGGTTAGGGTTTAGGGTTAGGGTTAGGGTTAGGGTTAGGGCTAAGGTTATTTGGGTTAGGGTTAGGGTTAGGGTTAGGGTTAGGGTTAGGGTTTTGGGTTTGGGTTAGGGTTAGGGTATATAGTAAAGCTACCTTTTGAACGGAAGTAGGTTTGAACGGAAGTAGGCTGCGCATGCGCAAATGCATGACGGGAATATTGGTACGTCAGTACCGACATTGCGCATGCGTGTATTTCTTAACCGCCATTTTGAATAGATGTATGGAAGAGGAAGGACGTGTTTTGTATTGTTCAGTTGTGATTGTTTAAAAAGAATGGATTATTATTAAAAGGTAAACGATTTTTTTATGTAATTGAATACCTACAATATATTGTTTGTATTGTCATCCCTTAATTTGTAAAAAGAATTGATATAATTGCAAACAAAGTAAATACATATAAGCAAAATGGATTGAACCCTTGACCTTGCCTGCTATCCTGTATCGGAGAGCCAAAGCTTTTGTACTTATGGTTCGATTTTTACAGGTAATGTCCCGTGGTTTTGCAGCTTAAATGCCTCTGGTTCGAACCTTTATGTGCTATCTTTGCAAGTGAAAGTATTCAATTCTATTCTTGTCTATATGAATATAGAAGCGGCCATTTTGAAAGTCATTGCGTATGTTTCTAAAAATAAAATACTCGTTGTAAAAGGCGGGAATATTGCGCGCCAAATAAAGTTGGCGGGAATTCAAATTACCTTAGACTAAACCCTAACTGTAACGTGAACAATAACCCCAATAGCAATAATTGTGTGTACAACTAAACGTAACGCTAACCCCTAACCCTAACTCTAACCCAAACCCTAAACCCTAACCCTAACACAAACCCTTACCCCAAACCCAAACCCTAAACCCCAAACCCTAACACAAACCCTAACCCCAAACCGTAACCCTGACATAACCCTAACCTAAGCCCTAACTCTAACTCAAAATTTAGCGAAGAGCTGAATCAAATATCCGGTACACTTACGTTACCTGAACTTAAACCCTAACCCTTAACCCTAACTCTAAACCCAAACCCTAAACCCAAACCCCTAACCCAAACCCTAATCCTAAACCCTAACCCTAAACCTAACCCAAAACCCTAACCCCAAACCCTAACCCCAACATAACCATAACCTAAGCCCTAACTCTTACTCAAAATTTAGCGAAAAACTAAATCAAATAACCGGTACACTAACCTTACCTGAATGTAAACCCTAACCCTAACCCCAAACCCTAACCCCAAACCCTAACCCTAACCCTAACCCCAAACCCTAACCCCAAACCCTAACCCCAAACCCTAACCCCAAACCCTAACCCCAACATAACCTTAACCTAAGCCCTAACTCTAAATCAAAATTTAGCGAAGAGCTGAATCAAATAACCGGTACACTAGGGTTAGGGTTAGGGTTAGGGTTAGGGTTAGGGTTAGGGTTTGGGTTTAGGGTTAGGGTTTAGAGTTAGGGTTAGGGTTAGGGTTAGGGTATATAGTAAAGCTACCTTTTGAACGGAAGTAGGTTTGAACGGAAGTAGGCTGCGCATGCGCAAATGCATGACGGGAATATTGGTACGTCAGTACCGACATTGCGCATGCGTGTATTTCTTAACCGCCATTTTGAATAGATGTATGGAAGAGGAAGGACGTGTTTTGTATTGTTCAGTTGTGATTGTTTAAAAAGAATGGATTATTATTAAAAGGTAAACGATTTTTTTTATGTAATTGAATACCTACAATATATTGTTTGTATTGTCATCCCTTAATTTGTAAAAAGAATTGATATAATTGCAAACAAAGTAAATACATATAAGCAAAATGGATTGAACCCTTGACCTTGCCTGCTATCCTGTATCGGAGAGCCAAAGCTTTTGTACTTATGGTTCGATTTTTACAGGTAATGTCCCGTGGTTTTGCAGCTTAAATGCCTCTGGTTCGAACCTTTATGTGCTATCTTTGCAAGTGAAAGTATTCAATTCTATTCTTGTCTATATGAATATAGAAGCGGCCATTTTGAAAGTCATTGCGTATGTTTCTAAAAATAAAATACTCGTTGTAAAAGGCGGGAATATTGCGCGCCAAATAAAGTTGGCGGGAATTCAAATTACCTTAGACTAAACCCTAACTGTAACGTGAACAATAACCCCAATAGCAATAATTGTGTGTACAACTAAACGTAACGCTAACCCCTAACCCTAACTCTAACCCAAACCCTAAACCCTAACCCTAACACAAACCCTTACCCCAAACCCAAACCCTAAACCCCAAACCCTAACACAAACCCTAACCCCAAACCGTAACCCTGACATAACCCTAACCTAAGCCCTAACTCTAACTCAAAATTTAGCGAAGAGCTGAATCAAATATCCGGTACACTTACGTTACCTGAACTTAAACCCTAACCCTTAACCCTAACTCTAAACCCAAACCCTAAACCCAAACCCCTAACCCAAACCCTAATCCTAAACCCTAACCCTAAACCTAACCCAAAACCCTAACCCCAAACCCTAACCCCAACATAACCATAACCTAAGCCCTAACTCTTACTCAAAATTTAGCGAAAAACTAAATCAAATAACCGGTACACTAACCTTACCTGAATGTAAACCCTAACCCTAACCCCAAACCCTAACCCCAAACCCTAACCCTAACCCTAACCCCAAACCCTAACCCCAAACCCTAACCCCAAACCCTAACCCCAAACCCTAACCCCAACATAACCTTAACCTAAGCCCTAACTCTAAATCAAAATTTAGCGAAGAGCTGAATCAAATAACCGGTACACTAGGGTTAGGGTTAGGGTTAGGGTTAGGGTTAGGGTTAGGGTTAGGGTTAGGGTTAGGGTTAGGGTTAGGGTTAGGGTTAGGGTTAGGGTTTAGGGTTTAGGTTAGGGTTTAGGGTTTAGGGTTAGGGTTTAGGGTTTTTAGGGTTAGGGGGGGGGGGGGGGTTTGTTAGGGTTAGGGTTGGGTTAGGGTTTAGGGTTAGGGTTAGGGTTAGGGTT